>JBAMCF010001176.1:0-18023 GCA_037075285.1 Drosophila lutescens | reverse complement strand
GTATTGCTCAGGAAGGCAATATTCATCACGTGCCCCGAGCCCCGCACCTTGGGGGAAGACAAAACGGCCCCAGCGGCCCCGCCCCGAACATAAGCGCCGGAGCAACCCCCGGTGTCTCCCCCGTAGACCAAGTCGAATTACCCCTAGCCTCACGATTACTGTCCCCTCTCCGGTCGGCAGTAACCAAGAACTTTCACGGAGCGAGCCATGACCGGAATCGCCGCGAGATCGTTTGCGTCCCCGAACGAATTCGTAAATGGGGCCTCCAATTTGACGGATATTCAGACCCCTTAGCCTTCATCGAGCAGGTCGAAAGTCGGGCCTTATCCTACGGGATAGACCTAGACACTCCCCTCCCTCGAGCCATGGCAGAGCTGCTGACGAGCAGAGCAGACAATGGTTCCAAACAAGCCGCCTCCAAGGGGCTGACTGGGACACATTTCGGCGCGAATTCCTCGAGTTTTTCCTCCCACCCCGATACCTCCAGCGCTTGGACGACCAGATTCGGAGTCGTGAGCAGTTGGAAGGGGAAACATTTAAAGACTTTATGCTAGATCTTCGAGTCCTCATGCGCCATGCGGGCTACAACGAAGACCAAGAGCTGAACAGGCTATACAAAAATGTCGCGCCGGAATACCAGATGTATATCCGACGTAGCGAGGTCCGGACCATTGGGGAATTAGCCCAATTAGCCACCGAGTTCGAGGCCGTTCAGAAGCGGAGCCTCGGGAGAAACAACTATAATCCCGCCACCAAAAATCCGACAGCGTACCGCTCCTCTTCACAAAGTCAGACCCAACCTACGTTCGCTGAGAGAGCTCCCCTACGGAGCCCACCTCGTACATACATCCGGAGCCCAGAACTGCCCCGCCAGCCAGGGTTAACCGGGACCGCACCCGAACGACGAATCGATGTGCGGGATGCTTGCCGAAATTGCGGAGCACCGGGACACTTCAGCCGCGACTGCCGGAATCCTAGACAGTACTTCTGCTGGGACTGCGGACGACGGGACGTCCGCACAGTCGAATGCTGTCGACGACAACAACCGGGAAACGGGATGGTCCCCCGACCGGCGGAATTCGTCGGGACCCAATCCACCGGAGAACCAACAGTAACCGCACCGCTTAGGGTAGAAAGAGGAAGGATCGCCGCGGAAGTCAACCTTGGCGGACACGTACGGTTAGCCACCATCGACACCGGGGCATCGAGGAGTTTCATTAGCCAGGACATCGCCGACATAGTCGGTCAGCCACACCAGTTTAGGGAGATTCGCAGCCAGATTAATCTCGCTGACACGTCTCGAGTCGAAGTAACAAGGCTTCTTGCGGACGTGACGCTCGCCCGGAAGACAATTCAGGTTCCCCTTCTGGTAATGCCCGCCATGCTGGAACCTTTAATCCTAGGGATGGATTTCCTGCTTCTATCGGCACTACCCTCCGATGCGGTACGGCAAGCCTCACGCTGTCCCGACAAAGACCCAGAGAAGTTCAGACGATTAGGTACAATGAACCACGGCCTGACAATCAAGGCAATCCATCAGAACCACCACCTCGACTCCGATCGCGAGGACCACCCAGCCCCGAAGCTACGCCCAGCCCAGCCAACGGACATCCATCAACGCAGCCCGTAGCGAGAAGCGGCGCACCGAACGCGGTGGCGCGGCAGCTTCTCCTGATACAACGCAGCTCCAGGAAAACCCCGTGGCAGCCCCACGACGGTTGGTGGGAAACCCCATAGGGATACAGCCACTACAGCTCCCAAGCAACAGGAACGTGTACAACCGGCGCCTGCCGTGATAACCCCTTTCACCTGGAGCCCTTGGCTGACTCCGCCATAGCCCGGAAAAGGAACCCTTGAACGGAACCCGGCTAGGCATAGCCAACCCCGAGACAGGGCCACAGCATGACAGGGATGCACCCGAAGGGCAGCATAGCGTACGGGAAACGCATGACGCCACAACCTGCAAGGAAAAGGACGCGAACGGCACCACAGGAGGAAACACCAGCATGGCAACCGAGGACCACGACAGGAAACACCGGGAGGAACACGCCGAGAATCCACGAGGGACATCCGATACGGGCACTGTGTCCCAGGGGAATCAAACACTCAATCATGAGGGCAAGGAACGCGGCTGCGAGACTAATCCGCAGGTCCAAGCGTTCCTTAGTGAACAGCTAGCGCGATTTGAAGGAATGACGGGGGTAGCAAACATAGCGGAACACCGGATCACCATGAGGGACGACCGGCCGATCAAACAACGCTATTTCCCAAAGAACCCTGCCATGCAACGGATCATAGACGAGCAAGTAGACGCGTTGCTGGAGCAGGAATGTATCGAACCGTCGCGTAGTCCGCACAGTGCTCCGTTGGTCTTGGTCCGGAAGAAAACCGGCCAGTGGCGCATGTGCGTGGACTACCGGCAACTAAACGCGAAATCGATTCCGGACGCGTACCCGTTGCCGCGCATTAACCACATCTTAGAACGACTGAGAAACGCGAGATACATTTCGACCCTGGATCTGCGCAACGGATACTGGCAGATACCAGTGGCCAAAGATAGCCGGGCATGTACCGCCTTTACGGTACCCGGACGCGGCGTATTTCAATGGCGCGTCATGCCTTTCGGGTTGCATTCGGCCCCGGCAACTTTTCAGCGAGCCCTAGATAGCGTGATCGGACCAGACCTCGACCCATACGCGTTCGCCTACCTCGATGACATTATTGTCATTGGGGCCAGCCTAGGGGAACACATGGACAACCTACGCAAAGTTTTCGAACGATTGAGGAGAGCTAACCTGCGCATCAACCAGGAAGAGTGCTCCTTCTTCAAGAGAAAACTGGCCTACCTTGGACATGTGATCAGTGACCAGGGTATCCACACCGACCCGGACAAGGTAGCCGCCGTGCGAAACCTGAGCCCTCCCACTAGCTTACGGGAGCTAAGGAGATGCCTCGGGATGGCCTCATGGTACCGACGATTCGTGCCCAACTTTGCCTCGGTGGTCCAACCCATGACGAACCTGCTAAGGAAAAACCAACGGTGGAAGTGGGAATCGGAGCAGCAGAATGCATTCGATCTCCTGAAAGGTTTGTTGACAGACGCACCAGTGCTGGCGTGCCCAGATTTCTCCGTCAAGATGACGCTCCAAACTGACGCCAGTAACTACGGACTCGGGGGAGTGCTAACCCAGGAAATCGACGGCCAGGAGCGAGTCATTGCCTACGTCAGCCGCAAGCTCGATGCCGCGGAGCTTGAATTATTCGCCCACGGAAAAGGAATGTTTGGCCATCGTCTGGGGAATACGGAAACTGCGATGCTACCTCGAAGGCTACAGGTTCGACGTAATCACCGACCACCTGGCCCTGAAATGGCTGGACCAGATCGAGAACCCCACCGGAAGGATTGCCAGATGGGCCTTAGAGCTCCAGCAATATCAGTACGATGTACATTACCGGCGCGGGAAGTATAACGTGGTAGCCGATGCTCTCTCCCGGCAACCACTAGAGCACTTACAGAGACTCACGGACGGCGAACACCAGTGCAAGTGGCTGCAACGAAAGATGAAGGACGTTCGGGACGACCCACAGAAGTTCCCCGATTTCATCATGGAAAACGGAGAACTATATCGCCATCTCGGCCACCGTCCAGTTGACCAGGACTACGTGCCCTGGAAGCTGTGCGTAGCAGCCGAACATCGGGATCGAATCCTCCATGAATGCCATGATGCCCCCACCGCCGGACATCTTGGCATTAGGAAAACCATCATCAGGATCTCGCAGAGGTACTACTGGCCGGGGATGTTCCGCGACGTGCGACGACACGTGCGACAATGTATCCCGTGCCAGAAATACAAGTCAGAACAGCGACAACAGGCCGGAAAGATGCTAACGAGACAGGTCAGCGAACCTTTTGGCATTCTGTGTGCGGATTTCGTCGGACCTTTGCCCCGCTCCAAAGAGGGGAATACCATGCTCCTCGTCTTCTTCGACATATTCACCAAATGGGTCGAGTTAATACCCCTACGCAGAGCAAGCACGGCGACTTTGATACGAGCCTTCCGCGAACGGATCATCGGCCACTTCGGAGCCCCGAGGAAACTGGTGTGCGATAATGGCTCACAGTTCACCAGCAAGGCGTTCAAAGACTTCCTCAAGGAAACGGGAGTGGAACCTCAATTCATTGCCCCATACTGCCCGCGAGAGAATCCGACAGAGCGCGCGAATCGCACGGTGAAGACTATGATCGCCCAGTACGTGGAGAATGGGCAGAACACCTGGGATATGTGGCTACCGGAACTCTCACTCGCGATCAACACAAGTGTCTCGGAATCGACCGGGTATAGCCCAGCCTTTCTCCTACAAGCTAGAGAACCACGGCTACCCGGATCCTGGTACGACAGCGTAACTCCCGGAACAGCAACGACGTCCTCGAGCCCATCGGAGAGAGCGGAACGCCTGAAGGAGATCTTCCAGATCGTACAAAACAATCTCCAAAAAGCCAGCCGAGAACAGGGGAGACATTATAACCTGCGTCGTCGAACCTGGAAGCCCGAAATGGGATCACTGGTCCTCGTGCGACAACATCATCTGTCTAAAGCAGCAGAAGGGTTCGCAGCAAAGCTCGCCCCGAAGTTTGACGGACCGTATAAAGTCGTCGCTTTTCCGTCACCCAACGTCGTCCGAATCCGCCTACCTGGCCAGCGGAAGGGGCGACTTGCTAATATTGGAGACTTAAAAGCTTTCTTTTCTTCTTCCACAGGTAACCCCGAGGATGAAGACAGCGAAACTCCCAGAGAGGACACCGGCGACCAACCCGGACAGTCCCAGAGTCCGAACCAACCGACCGCCATTAGCAACGAGGGGTGATCATAAGTACCCTAACCTTCCTTTGTGTCCCCGCTAAGTTTAAATTTGTCATAAGCCAGTAAGACCTTAAGAATGAAGTTAGGAGATTCTTTCGCTGCAGCCCAGTTATCCCTATTGCTAAGCATCAATAGAACTAAGCTAGTTTAGTTGTTTCTTTCACAGAACTGACGAGCAGAGATGGAGACCATCGTACTGTCGTCCGGCGACAGCGACGAGGAGCATGAACCCAGCGTTCAAGGTAACCGCCAGTCGACGGCCACACGAGATCCTCGGCTACGCCCAGGAACGGCGTACGCCGAGAGATCCACCCGGTCATGCCCGACGGGTAGGCGCCAGCCAGGAGTCTCGGGAAGAGCGACCCCATCCTCTCCCGGATCCTGTGCTCGGACATCATCCCGCCGGGCAGCGTCGCACTGCGCCCCGGAATCCAGCGACTCCGAGAACGAGTCGATGCCGACGCCACCTCGAGCCGGGGGAGTCTCGCCGCACTACACAGACGCGGCCGGACATCGGATCTACCCGACTCCCTATGAGGGCTACCCGAGTCCAGCCGGGTCAGCGGAGAGCAGCAGGGAGTATAACCCTTGCAGACTACCGAGATCACCCGACTCCGACCCCAGTGACGATGAGGAAGGACAAGACGAACAAGCACCCTATGTCGAGGATGCCAGTGACTCCGATAACGCGGACGCGTACTCGGTGAGCAGCCGGGAGGACGACGACGATCCCAGGGAAGGCGCGGCGCACTATGTTTACACGGGCGAGGACCGCTACGGATACCACCAGGGGTCCTGGATCTACCTGATGAAAACAAGCTGGGAAACGATCCAGATAGAGGCACCGTATCGGCCACCCGATGACCCCATCGTGACCTTCCCACCGTCCCCCGTGCACCTGTGCATCATGGGGCCTGACGAGGCCGCAATGGCAGCCGAAGACCTCGGATTCCCGACGGAATGTCCCGTCGATCTGACTTGCTCGCAGGACGAAGAGATGGGACCAGGGCCGTCCGCCTCACTCTCTCTCACTACAACATGCTTCTACGGGCCATCCACGACCCTCTCTCGCGGGCCGTCGACGACCTTTTCCTTTGGACCATCCACCACACAGGATGAGTCCGGTCCACGGCGCTACCCTACGGGCAAAGCCATGGAGTGGGAGTCGGAACCCAGCGACGACGAGGAGAGCACCGGGCAGCGTTTTCGACGGAAGGAGCCCACGCTCGCCCTGGTACCGTATCCGCCACCACCAAGCGATACACCATTCGACACGGCGGCCCAGCCCACACTCGACCTTGGCGGACAGGGACCAGACACCGAGGCAGTCACCTACGACCTTCCCCTCCCCACAACAGCAGCCTCCACTCCATCGGACACCGCGATGGGGATGTCGCCCACGACCCTAGACCTCCTGCTGGGGCAGCTCTCACCAGACATGGAGAGGCTATGCTGGGAGCCATCACAAGAATGGCTCTCGAACCCGGACGACAACCCGCAGGTCGCAACGGCAGCCCCAAATCTGGAACACTCGGCCGCCGAAAACCGTTCACCCCCGGTGGCGAGCGCCACCCGCTTCCGGCTGGGTGGACATGCAACACCACCGACGGCCAAGTCCCGGCCGCCGTCTGGCAGGCCATCTGCGCCCGACGTCCTGCAGCCCGCACCTCACGACAGCGCTTCAGGGTCCCGACCGAGGAGGGCTCATATCAAGTCACCCTAAAGCCGAACGGCGCGGGAAATATTTCATTCCTCCCCCCGAAGTAAGGAGGGGATGTAACGCCCTAAATCTGAGGGCGTACAAACTCAATTAGTCGTGCCGAGGATCGGAGTATTTAGTATTTAGTTTTGTAAGTAGCTTTAAGTTTGGACACGAAGTCCCCATGTCATGAATTGAAATTATAGTAATTAAGGAAACTAAGACAGCTGGTGTTTAAATTTGAAGCCGAGACACGCACCACGGACAGAACCCCCTTAACCCGTTATCGCACTCGTGAGGTCGGCGATCGATACCACGATCGATAACAGGGAACTGGTTCAGAGAACATGACGCGAGCTGAAGTGCGATCTCTAGGAATCTGAATCGGCCTCTTTGGTTTCGACTTTTCACCGCGAGTGGACGTGTGCGCGAGTATCCCTCCGACACACCAGTACCAAGTCACATTGAGAAGCAAAACACGTGCCCGACGCCGCACCTCATCTCTTCCGTGCTCGATCCGCGCAAGCACTAGCAAACGTACCACGTAACGAAGTTACACGTAAGCAAGGATATCAATTGTGAGGGCAGCAGCTAGGGCCCTACTCTTACTAATTGCCAAATATAGACCTGAGAGCTAAAAACCAAACCCCGCGTGTTATTTTCTACCACTACAGGTCCCCTCCTCCTCCTCCCGCCTGTTCTTGACCCCGATCGACGACGCGTGTTTGGTTTCCCATCCACACGACGTATTTCGGCCGAGAGCTCCCTCTGTAGAAACCCGTAGACTCCGAGCCTAGCCGGAGGATAGAAACCCGTAGACTCCGAGCCTAGCCGGAGTATAGAAACCCGTAGACTCCGAGCCTAGCCGGAGTGTAGAAACCCGTAGACTCCGAGAATAGCCGGAGGATAGAAACCCGTAGACTCCGAGAATAGCCGGAGGATAGAAACCCGTAGACTCCGAGTATAGCCGGAGTGTAGAAACCAGTAGACTCCGAGTATATCCGGAGTGGGCGACCCCCCCGTAGACCCCCAAGCTCACCCGGAGCGGATTAACCCCGCCGTTCATGCCCGGCGGAGTTCCCCTCCCCGTAGCCCAGCAGCCAACTCCAATTGGAACCATCCAAGTTCACCACCAAGCAGTGCGATCGTCCTTTCTAGTACCTCGCTCCGCCACCAGAGGGCATCACTGACGGGTATCATCCAAGTTCACTACCAAGCAGTGCGATCGTCCTTTCTAGTATCTCGCCCCGCCACCAGAGGGCACCACTGACGGGTCTCATCCAAGTTCCCCACCAAGCAGTGCGATCACCCACTGAGTACCTCATTCTATCACCAGGGGGCGCCTCAAACAGGATCCTCCCTGGGTTTCCCACCAAGCAGTGTGGTCGGCCCTATTCCCACCGCAGGCCGCTAGGCGGCGCTTTAATAGATGCCTTGTCGTCAACCTCGTGTTCAGATCGGTTTGACCAACGGTTCTCGCGCGCAGAGGCATACTCGGCGATTAGAATCCGCGCTTTACCCGACTGCCCCGTCGAAGAGCACTCGTATCCGGGCGCCTTACAGCCTCCTCATACATATTCCTACTACAGGTCCCACCCTTCTATATAAATTTCTTGTATAGGTTCCTTGGCCCCGATTGAGATTCTACCCCGGCCAGAGAACTGCGTTACAAGTGGCGACCGAACAGGGACCTCCCTGGGTTTCACACCAAGCAGTGTGGTCGGCCCTATTCCCACCGCAGGCCGCTAGGCGGCGCTCTAATAGATGCCTTGTCGTCAACCTCGTGTTCAGATCGGTTTGACCAACGGTTCTCGCGCGCAGAGGCATACTCGGCGATTAGAATCCGCGCTTTACCCGACTGCCCCGTCGAAGAGCACTCGTATCCGGGTGCCTTTACAGCCTCCTCATACATACTCCTACTACAGGTCCCACCCTTCTATATAAATTTCTTGTATAGGTTCCTTGGCCCCGATTGAGATTCTACTCCGGCCAGAGAACTGCGTTACAACTGGTGGAATATATATACTTTATGGGGTCGGAAACGCTTCCTTCTAGCTGTTACAAATTTTTGCACGAATACAATATACCCTTTTACTCTACGAGTAACGGGTATAAAAAGTGAAACAACTAAAACTTAAATCAAGTCTAAAACAAAATAAGTTTTATTAACATTTGTGCTTATGAAGTGAACAACATACATATTCATATACATATGTATAACGACGCACCAAATTGGCGCACGTTTTTCATTTTCAGCGCGAGTGTTAGAGCAGACTAGCAACAACAATTCTGAGAAGCGCATAACAATCGAAAAGAAGAACAGTTATTCTCGGAAGATGGAAAACGGAAAGAGAAACATAACACCTTTTAACGGGGAAAAGTATTCCAGTCAGGGTATTTAGAGTCAGGGCTTTGTTAGAGGAAAAAGAGCTGTTTAAAGTAATTGATGAGAAACCACGTGATAAGGAAAGTGAGGAAGTGAAGCGGGCAGAAAGAAGTGCAAAGAGTGTTGTAATCGAATATTTGAGTGACTCGTTTGTAGTGTTTGCCAACAATGGGAGCTCGGCAAAGGAGATTTTTGACATTTTGGATACTATTTACGAGCGTAAAAGCCTGGCATCTCAACTTTCATTACGCAAACAATTATTGTCTCTAAAATTGAAGGGTGATACTCCGCTAGTGAACCACTTTCGTTTGTTTGATGATTTGGTTACTGAGTTAGTTGACAAAGTGTCTCATTTGCTTCTAACACTTCCAACTAGCTATGATGGAGTAATAACAGCGATAGAAACTCTCTCTGAGAGCAATTTAACATTCGCCTTTGTAAAGACACGGCTTCTCGATCATGAAATAAAACTAAAAGGAGATGGCAAGGACACAAGTGCAAAAGTGTTGCAGGCTATAGGCAATCGAGAGCCTAGGGATAGCACATACAAAAAGAAAATAACAAAATTTGTGAAGAAACAATTTCAGAATAAGTCAAAGCCTAAGTTAAAGTGTTTTCATTGCGGCAAATTAGGCCACATGAAGAAAGACTGTTTCTCCTTAAAAAGGCAGGCAGGTGGCAACCAGAATGTTCATGTCCAGAGTAATTTTATGAAATTAGCTAATTAGCTAATTCCAAGGAAAAGACAGATGGCGTAGATTTTATATTAGATTCAGGGGCATCAGATCACATAGTAAACGACCTAACTTTATTTTCCGAGTATGAGAATTTAAATCCAAGTGTGGCGATTGAGATTGCAAAGCGTGGAGAATTCGTGTATGCTACTGCGAAAGGATTATATAACTATAACTATAACTATAACTATAACTATAATTATAATTATAACTATAACTATAAATATAACTATAACTATAACTATAACTATAACTATAACTATAACTATAACTATAACTATAACTATAACTATAACTATAACTATAACTATAACTATAACTATAACTATAACTATAACTATAACTATAACTATAACTATAACTATAACTATAACTATAACTATAACTATAACTATAACTATAACTATAACTATAACTATAACTATAACTATAACTATAACTATAACTATAACTATAACTATAACTATAACTATAACTATAACTATAACTATAACTATAACTATAACTATAACTATAACTATAACTATAACTATAACTATAACTATAACTATAACTATAACTATAACTATAACTATAACTATAACTATAACTATAACTATAACTATAACTATAACTATAACTATAACTATAACTATAACTATAACTATAACTATAACTATAACTATAACTATAACTATAACTATAACTATAACTATAACTATAACTATAACTATAACTATAACTATAACTATAACTATAACTATAACTATAACTATAACTATAACTATAACTATAACTATAACTATAACTATAACTATAACTATAACTATAACTATAACTATAACTATAACTATAACTATAACTATAACTATAACTATAACTATAACTATAACTATAACTATAACTATAAAATTCTTAGAAATTAAACGAAAGATGTTTGAAGATGTGGAACTTATAAAAAACGTACAACTAAATAGAAATGAATTATGTGAATTGAAAAATCTAAAAACAAAGAAAATATAGACCGCCCATTGTTCGTAGTTCATTCTGATGTGTGTGGTCCGATTACGCCCTCAACTATTCATAATAAAAACTACTATCTAGTATTTATTGATCAGTTTACACATTACTGTGTGACATATTTAATAACTTATAAATCAGACGTGTTTTTAATTTCAGTCAGATATTGTAACGCAGTGAAGGAGACGTTTCCGACCACATAAAGTATATATATTCTTGATCAGCACCAATAGCCGAGTCCATCTAGCCATGTCCGTCTGTCCGTCTGTCCGTTTCTATGCGAACTAGTCTCTCAGTTTTAGAGCTATCGCAATGAAACTTTCCCAAAAGTCTTCTTACTATTGCAGGTAGTATATAAGTCGGAACCGACCGGATCGGACAACTATATCTTATAGCTCCCATAGGATCGGTGTTTTTTGAAGTATTACCTTCTAATCTTGGAAATATTAGTTTTTAATTATTTATGAACTTCGAAAAAATTTTTATCAACATCGGACGACTATATCATATAGCTATATAATAGGAAATAAATTATTGCTTCGTTGGTTTTTATTGTATTCTCTTCTACTCTGGGATAAGACTCTTTTTAAATATTTCCGAATTTCGATTTTAATTTTATCAAAATCGAACTACTATATAGGAACGATCGGAAATAAGAGAAATAATATGAAATTTAACATTTTTGCGATTTGTAAATTAATAGGTATGATCTGCAAGGGTATATAAGCTTCGGCTGGCCGAAGCTAGCTTCCTTTCTTGTTTTTTTCTTTTTTTACATCGAGCGTTTAAGAGACTCAAAGCTTCTTCAAATGGTTTATAACGTCTTGATACTTAAGCCAAGCTCTTGACCGATGCTACGGCTACTACTATGCTGGTTTTATAGCAATTTTCTACGAGCTTTGAGCTTTCCAAAAAGGTATGTTATGACCAGATGCGACGAATAAAACAAGATCTACGCGCTTTCAGCGCCAACTAGCGAAAATACCGCAAGACTTTTTAGACAACCTAATATTTTCAGAAGACAGGTTTACAAGTCATAGATACCTAAGACCTGCATTCGGCCAAGAAAAACCGGGAATGCTTCAGGTATTAACAATTTATAATTCCAATGCTTCGATTGTAAATATAATTAATAAATACACATACAAGTATTACATGAAAAAAAGTTATTTTTTATTGTGGGAAATCAGATACTGCAAAGTATTGGAAAACCAAAACTGGGAGGGTGTGGAAAAGCAGATATTGCAAATAGAGGAAAACCATACCTGAGTACACGTGGAAAATCTATAATGCGGGAAGGCGAAAAACCAGTGGATTTTGGCCTGCATTCTACTGCCAGAGATCCAGATAGAAACCTCATTTCCCCCTTACTTTTTGTGGAACCCCTCCCCTTCGTTCCCAGTGAAGGAGACGTTTCCGACCACATAAAGTATATATATTCTTGATCAGCACCAATAGCCGAGTCCATCTAGCCATGTCCGTCTGTCCGTCTGTCTGTCTGTCCGTTTCTATGCGAACTAGTCTCTCAGTTTTAAAGCTATCGCAATGAAACTTTCCCAAAAGTCTTCTTTCTATTGCAGGTAGTACATATGTCGGAGCGAGCCGGATCGGACCACTATATCTTAAGGCTCCCATACGAATAATCAAACAAATATAAGAAAATTCATTGTAACTTTTCAGGAAGTAGGCGTTTTGATTTCTGACAACTTAAAAAGGTATTTCTTTTATCTGCAAGGGTATATAAGCTTCGGCTGGCCGAAGCTAGCTTCCTTTCTTGTTCCTTGTTAAATTTAATATTTGTGCATCTTCTTCCGATATAATAGTGCACTGCGACCCACTTTCAATTAATGCTCTAAGGCTTTCATAACCACCATTTTTATACCCGTTACTCGTAGAGTAAAAGGGTATATTGTATTCGTGCAAAAGTATGTAACAGCTAGAAGGAAGCGTTTCCGACCCCATAAAGTATATATATTCTTGATCAGGATCACTAGCCGAGTCGATCTAGCCATGTCCGTCTGTCCGTCTGTCCGTCTGTCTGTCCGTCTGTCTGTCCGTCTGTCTGTCCGTCTGTCTGTCTGTCTGTATGAACGCTGAGATCTCGGAAACTATAAAAGCTAGAAGATTGGCATTTTGCATGAAGATTCTAGAAGTTCCTACGCAGCGCAAGTTTGTTTCAAAAACGTGCCACGCCCCCTCTAACGCCCACAATCGCTTATATACGATTTTAAAAATTTCAATATTTCGGAAAAGTAAAAATGCAGTTGTGTGTTTATCAATACCTATCGAAATGTAGAAGAAATTTTTCAAATCGGACCATTCGTTAAAAGTTATGCGTGTTTAAAGTTTCTATCTCCATCTCCCTCGCACTCCCTTTACCTGAGTAACGGGTATCTGATTGTCGGGGCACCCGACTATAGCGTTCTCTCTTGTTATTTCTTAAATCAAGAAATACAATTTTTTGAAAGGAAAATTTACATTTTTTAACTAGAAAGAATCAACCCTTAAAACAAGAATTTCTTTTATTGTTTTAAGAAATATTTTTTCTTGTTTGAAAGGTTAATACAATAAGTTTAATTTATTGAATTAAGAAACAAAAAATATTTTTTCTTCTTTTAACGGTGGCTGTCTAAAAAACCAATTTTTGTTTCAAGAAATTTTTTTCTTGTTTTAATGGTGCTCTTCAAAAAAAACAATTTTTTGAAACAAAGGTGAGGTCGCCTTTGGCAAAAATGTAAGAAAAAATTTTCTAGATTTTAAGGAAATTCTTCAATTTTTTTATGAGTGTAGGCGGAAATTTTTAGCGTCTTTTAACTTTTTACTCCTTAATATTCATATTTAATAAAAATTAGGATTTAGTTAATCTAACACACACATAAATAAGAGTGTAAACCTAGAATCTGTATGGGCTTGCCCCTGTGCAACCCGATAGTGGAAGCAACCTGCCCTTGTGCAGGTCCAAAATTCGCTTGTTATGCGAATTTTGGGTGTCCGTTGAGGTGTGTCTGCCCGTGTGCAAGCTAGAGTCCAAAAAGTGCAATAAAACAGAATGCTGTTCTGTGTCTACCAAAGATCTGTATTAAACTGATTTCGCTGCTAAGTACAAAGTTTCATATAAGTGACGAGCGTACAAGCTCGTTTCAGTTACGGAAAAGTGGATCTTATGGATCTTATTTACATATACAATTCGGGTTATGAATTTACGCGCTGCCAGCGAGTCAGACATGGTTCCGGAAGCGCCTTTAGAGATGAACCTAACAAAAAACGCGATGTGGTTAGAGCCTCTCCGTCATTCGGATCTCGAATTAAGGACTTCTTCGACATCAATGGCAACAGTTTGCAGCTCCTCGTATGTAAGACCAGAATTGGCAATGTTTTTCACCAGCAAATGTTTCATCGATTTCACCGCCGCTTCCCAGAGCCCGCCGAAGTGCGGCGCACGGGGAGGGATGAAATGAAACGAGACGCCTGTTAAAGCGGTAAACGTTTGTAGGTCTTGCAGCGCCTGCTGACTGAAAAGCTGCTTCCTGAATTCGTCGAGTTGGGAATGAGCACCAACAAAATTAGTTGCGTTGTCGCACCAAATGCTCTCTGGAAGTTTTCTGCGTCCAACGAAGGGCTTTAAACATAAAACAAAGCTATTAGTGGAGAGGTCTGATACAAGTTCAACGTGAACTGCTTTGGTCGCAAAGCAGATGAATACGGCCATGTAAGTTTTATATGAAACCTTTCCACGAATCCGATAGGAGGTAGAAAATGGTCCACATAGATCTACTCCTGAGATGGCAAACGGCTTGGTTAGGGTCAGCCTTTCCGCTGGCAGGGACCATAATTTGTTGCATTAGCCTTGGCTTGTAATGGCAGCAATGAACACAATTTTTGACCACCTTGGTGGTGATGCGACGAGCATTGGGGATCCATATTTGAAGTCTTAATAATCCAATTAGCGCTTTGGGGCCTGCATGCATATTGACTTTGTGAAGATGTTCAACGTACTTATAGGTGAACAAGTGATCGCTAGGAAAAAGCAATGGAAATCTCGCATCGACAGGGATGGGGGCGTTTGCTAGACGGCCGCCGACTCGAATTACTTGTATAGATCGATTGCCAATATCAGCTTCATCTATGAACGGAGTCAATTTTCGAAGATTTGGACTAAGAAAGCATTTGAACGTATTATTACTTCTCATATGCAGCATTTATGTTCCTCGCTAATATCACCGTGTCAGCATGGTTTTGTTAAGCGAAGATCAACCACCACCAACCTTCTTGAATTGTCATGTATTGTAATAAATGGATATAAGAATAACATGCAGACTGACGTTATATATGGGACGTTCCATATCAACCCGGCCACCCCCTTTTTTTTTTTTTTTTTGTAAGAGGACAGTACCAAGTTGATTGGAAAGCCCTTTGTTTCCAATATTTTACCTCATACCTATTTTGTCAAAGTTACCACTCTTTCGCCATATATTCGCGTTAGAAAGAAAACACAAAATCAATATTATCTTTCGAACGAAAGACACAATTTGCATGGTGCAAAAACAGAAAAATCTGTCTTTCTATGGCCGATTACGAGAAAAAAAATGGATTTTATTAGACCGTAGATGACCAAGCGATGGCGTTTTTTAAGTCTAAAAGTACGATTTCGTCCAAAGGGCCAGTCTGAAAAAATACAAATATATTTTCCCCAAAAAGCCGCAAATTTAACGGATTTTATCCCACAGGTTTCAAAGTGGGATTTTTATCGAGTTATTAATTATGATTTTATTTAATAAAATTTTTGAATTTTGCAAAAGCATGCTTGTTAGATTTTTTGTTGAGTTGATAAATGCTTTCATGAAAATTGAGATTGATAATTTCAAGAATCACGTCATGATCTTCAATTAATTTATTCGGTGTAGTAAGTAAGCTATTGGTTTTGTTTTGTGTTATTGTCGTTCCATAGTTCGAAATTGTTTAAATCTAAAAGTTTTTAGTTTTTACGATGCCCCACGGCGATCGATGCGCAAATCCACTACGGGTCCCTGGAGAAAAGGGTCATATTGGCAAAGGACTTCGCTTTGTTTCGCAAGAAATTCGATCAAAATTCACCTTTCTACCAAAAAAAGCTAAAATTTGTAACTTGTGCAGAAGAAAGATTGAATTGAAACCAAAATTGAGATCCGGCCTTCTCCTCGAAGAACTACCCAATGATTCCCCGGGTTTCCCTAATATGGACGATCAAAGTGATATGGAGAGCGAAACTGTTCAATGCCGATCACGCCGTGAATTAGAACTGGAAGAGATGCTTGACAACATTAAAGCTAAGTTTAACCTGACGAGAAGCTATTGTAAGCGTTTGCAACTGTTGACAGTGGCCCCATCTTCCTGGAGTGCTCGAAAAATTAGCCGAGAGTTCTGTACTTCAAGGCACTTAGCTCAAAAGTCCAAGAAATTAAAAGAAAAAAAAGGTGTATTTAGTGAGCCTATAGCTAAAAAAGGAAAAAATCTTCCGGAAGACACTGTGAAAAAGGTTGAACGTTTTTACGAGGAGCACAGTCGTGTAATGCCTGGCATGAAGGATAAAATAGCGGTTCGCGTTAATGACGAAAGAAAAGAAATGCAAAAAATGATGGTACTAGATAATCTAAATGATTTACATAGCCAATTTAAACTTGAAAACCCATCCTGCAAAGTGGGATTTAGCAAATTTGCTGAGCTAAGGCCAAAATATTGTGTCCTAGCAGGTTCAAGTGGCACTCATTCTGTGTGTGTCTGTACTTACCATCAGAACTGCAAGTTAATGTTGGCTGCGATTGATATCACCAATCTTACCAAAAATTCGGAACCACCCTTAACCAACTATAAGGATTGCCTTGATCAGCTCATGTGTCCAGACCGGAATCCCGAGTGCTACTTAAACGAGTGTGTCAATTGCCCCGATGTGAATATTCTTTCGAGGAGGTTAAAAAATTTACTTCATGAAGATTTGAATGAAAAAGTTGAGTTTAAGACATGGGAAGCGGTTGACAGGACAAGATTACTAACCCAGACTTTACCAGTTGACAATTTTGTTGACTTACTATGCGAACGACTTGTTAATTTAAAATCGCATCATTTTATTGCGACAGAGCAAACTAATTTTATAAAAAAATTAAAAGAAAGTATTAATCCTGGAGAAGTAATTGTGCTTTGCGATTTTTCGGAAAACTATGCTTTTGTAGCGCAGGACTCAGCGCAGTCATTTCACTATAACAACGATCAGTGTACTGTTCATCCTGTAGTATATTATTACAAGGAAAACGGAGAGATTCAGCATAAGAGCTTAGTACTGTTGTCCGACAGCCTAATTCATGACACGGCTGCTGTGTATATTATGCAAGGAATCCTTATAAACCGGATGAAAGAGGTTTGTGGTGACATAAGCAAAATTATATACTGCACTGATGGAGCTGCTCAACACTATAAAAACAGATATCAGATGTCAAATCTTTTACTGCATAAAAGCGATTTTGGAATTCAAGCAGAAGCACACTTTCATGCAACTTCACATGGAAAAACGGCTTGCGATGGAGTAGGAGCAATTTTAATCTGTAGATTTGCAGGAACATATCCTTACCTCAAATTCGTTATATCTTTGGTCCAAACAACATTTCCCAAATCTTGATGTATATTTTTATAGTAAGGAGGAACACATTTCCATGCAGGATAAACTAAAATCAAGATTTCAAAATGCTAAACCGATTCCAGGGATACAAAAAAATCACTCCTTCGCACCAACAGGAGAAGGCGCCTTGCTTATAAAACGTTATTCCTCAGCAAGCAGAGGAATCATTTTTCCAAAACACTTAAACAAAAAATCATAACAAGCAATCGTATGTGCTTTTGCAAAGTACAAAAATTTTATGAAATAAAATCATAATTAATAACTCGATAAAAATCCCACTTTGAAACCTGTGGGATAAAATCCGTTAAATTTGCGGCTTTTTGGGGAAAATATATTTGTATTTTTTCAGACTGGCCCTTTGGACGAAATCGTACTTTTAGACTTAAAAAACGCCATCGCTTGGTCATCTACGGTCTAATAAAATCCATTTTTTTTCTCGTAATCGGCCATAGAAAGACAGATTTTTCTGTTTTTGCACCATGCAAATTGTGTCTTTCGTTCGAAAGATAATATTGATTTTGTGTTTTCTTTCTAACGCGAATATATGGCGAAAGAGTGGTAACTTTGACAAAATAGGTATGAGGTAAAATATTGGAAACAAAGGGCTTTCCAATCAACTTGGTACTGTCCTCTTACAAAAAAAAAAAAAAGGGGGTGGCCGGGTTGATATGGAACGTCCCATATATACTTTATG
>JBAMCF010001175.1:0-33602 GCA_037075285.1 Drosophila lutescens | reverse complement strand
TCGTACTACTTTATTGACAGCTTCAGCTGAGTTAACATAGTTGAGTTAACATACTAGATAACAGAGTGCACAGACTCTGGAATTCATACAGATAAAAATATACTCGGAAAAACGCAGTTTGACCGAACATCTCAGCACCCTTGAAAGGATCTGCTTTCAACACTTCTTAGTCCTTCAGGTCAGATGTTGGAATCCATGCCAGCTTGTGAACTGGCCTAGAACAGTAGCCAGTAGGAGTTCGAAGATGAGGAACTCGAACCAGCCCATCCTTGCCCGCTACCACGGCTTCGATACGGCCGAATTTCCAATGTTGTGGAGGGCGATTATCATCGTGTATGAAGACCAACGATCCAACGTTGATGTTTGTTGTAGACTGAGACCATTTGGTGCGGGCTCGCAGTTCGTTGATGTATTCCGATGACCATCGGCGCCAGAAGTCTTGTTTGATGGCCGTCACGAAGAAGATTGGTAAGGTTGACAGTGTTTATTTGGCGCTCTGGTGAAGCGCGCAGCGATTTTCCAATTAACAGGTGACCCGGAGTAATTGCTCCATAATCACTCGGATCAGACGATAATGGTGTGAGCGGGCGTGAATTAAGAATGGCCTCAACTTCAGCCGCCACTGTGGTGAGCTCTTCGAATGTCAGCCGTGTATTCATGAGTGTTCTGTAAAGCAATCCCTTCGCGCTTTTCACCGCCGCTTCCCAAAGGCCGCGGAAATGTGGTGCCCTAGGAGGCATAAAATGAAAGTTAATAAAGTCAGAGGAACAAAATGAATTAATGGCATCTTGCGTGGCTCGAACATAAATTTCTTTAGTTCGTGGAGATGATTAGCAGCGCCTGTAAAGTTGGTAGCATCGCGCAATGCGCGTCGAGCAATCATTCGCTTGAGAGCAGCGAGAAATGCGCTAGTCGATAGTTCTGACACGACTTCTATATGTACAGCCTTTGATGCCATGCAGACGAAGACTGCCAGGTAGGACTTTACAGGACCCTTTCCACGGATGCGAAGATAAGTGTTGATTGGACCTCAAAAGTCTATGCCACACTTGGAAAAGGGTTGTTGCGGTAACAGTTGCTCAGTAGGTAGTGATCCCATTAATTGCTCTTGCAGTTTCGGCTTGTAGCGAACACAAGAAACGCAGGATCGGCGCAGGACGCGCCTTGCTAAGTCTCTGACATTGCCGATCCAAAAATCCAAGCGAGTGAGCGCCATTAACGCCTTTGGTCCAGCGTGAAAGTTGCGAAGATGAAGATGCCGTACATAAATCCATGAAATGTGCGACTTTTTGGGCAAAAGGATCGGATGTTTCTCACTTTCTGGGATATTGGCGTTTTCGAACCTGCCACCGACTCTGATGAGCTGGAACCTTAACGATAATTCGATGAATGGATTGAGGTACTTTAATTGTACTTTTAGCGGTCGAGATTTTTGCAAAACTTGAAATTCCATCGGAAAGGATTGTTGTTGGAGATTCCATATTATGCAATCGGATGCGTGTCGTAGTTCTTTTGGTGTCAATCTACCCGCCTTCGGTTTGTGCTTCTTGCTCGTGAGTCGATAAAAACGGAACATCTATGCCACTACGCATAGGCAGCGAGGGTACGAACTTATTGTTTCCAATTTTTCAAGAAGATGGCTAGAACACACTATGGCTGTGAATGTGCTTTTTCGCTTCTCCGAATTGACTGGGAGACGTCGGCCAGTTTGACATATGTTGCAATAGAAACGAGGGACCAGAAAACCATATTGAGGCTTGGAGTTCAGGCGTAGTTGCTCCCCTGGACACAATGTCAGCTAGGTTGAACGATACATATCTCCACTCTCCATTCGAAGTTGAATCTTGGATTTCGGATACTCGATTTCCCACGAACGTCGATAGTGTAACAGAATGTTCCTGTAGCCAATGTAAAACAATTTGGGAGTCAGACCAAAAGTACGCTGTATGCGGCTTGTCCAGAAGTAGTGGGTGAACATTTGCATAAAACTGCGCCAGTAAATGCGCTCCGCACAGTTCCAATTTCGGGAGAGACTTTCGTTTCACCGGAGCCACTCTGGATTTAGCTGTGAGGAGTCGTACAGCGACGGTTTCATCGAGGCATTCGGTACGCAGGTAAATGGAGCAGCCATATGCCCGAATTGAAGCGTCACAAAATCCGTGAAGCTGAATTGATTGGTAATGAGCCTGTAGGCAATAGCGAGGAACCGAAAGAGTTGAACAACCTTTGAAGGACTGCAGACATTTTGTCCACTCGATATGCAAGTGTTGCGGTACGGATTCATCCGAACTCAGTTTTGCGAGCCAAAGTTCCTGTAGAATGATCTTGGCGACGATAATAAGCGGCGACAGCAATCCAAGTGGGTCGTATAGAGCGGACGCGACAGAGAGTATTGAACGCTTTGTGGTTGTTGTGGGCACGTTTTTGGGAGTGAACGCAAATAGTAATGTGTCTGACGTCTGATCCCACTGTACTCCCAGTGCACTGGTCACGCCGTCTGTGATGGGGTTGAGATCCTTGTTGGTGTGACTCTCGACAAATTCCACGTGGTTTGAGTGCCATTTAGTGAGCGGAAAATGACCGCATTCTAGTATTTTGGTGACTTGATCCTTCACGACTCGCAAAGTCGGTAGGTCATCTGCTCCGGTTAGTAAATCGTCGACGTAAAATGAAGTCCTTATAGTCGTAGCACCAATGGGGTATTCGGCGCCATGAAGATCTGCTAAATGATTTAGACTTCGTACAGCGAGATATGGAGCAGAAGCCGTTCCGTATGTAACCGTGTTGAGCTGATATGTACGTATGTACGGTCGTTTATGTCAACATTTACTTGCCTGTACATTTTCGCTATGTCGGCGGTTAAGGCATAGCGTACTAGTCGAAAACGTAGCAGAAGTAGAAAAAGATCATCTTGTTTAGTTGGGCCGCACAGTAAGATATCATTCAATGAGACTTGATTCGAGGTCTTACATGACGCATCGAAGACCACTCGTAGTTTTGTAGACTCACTCGTTGGCTTCATCACACAATGATAAGGGATGTAGGATTTGTTACGAGCGACATGTGGCCCATTTGTTCGTACTCGTTCATGAACATCCTATATTGGGTGTAGGTTTCCGGTGAACGGAGAAGTCGCCGTTCGACGCTGAGGAACCTTCGACGAGCTACATCAAAGGAGCCACCGAGCTGATTGGGGGAGTCCATAAATGGCAACTTCACGACGATTCTTCCATTTTTCTTTAAACGCGCTGTCTGCTTAAAGTGCGCCTCACACAATTCGTGTTCGAGCTTGAGTCGCTTAGCTGATGTTGCAATTTTTTCCACCTCCCACAGACGCGTTAACTTTGTGTCGATGGCGGATAGACTTTGAGCTAGATATGCATAGGACTCCCTTAATTGATTTGAACGATGGCTTCCTGCGACTACCCATCCGAATAGCGTTTTTTGAAGAGTCGGCAAATGGGATCCGAGTTTGACTTGGCCCACTGCGAGAATATCGAAGAATGCCTCTGCGACTAGCAGCATGTCAACGCTCCGGGGCAGATGAAATTGATCATCCGCTAACGGCAGATTGGACGGAAGATTCCCGGTCGAGATATCAATCAATATCAATATCATCAATATGGGTATCCGGTTGGTATGCGATGGTAGGCGTTATACAGAGGTCGAGAGATAACTCGAAGGGCGAAAGTCGAGACTTTATTGTCGTTAATGTGCGATGCTTTATGCGTGTATGCGAGTCGCCAATGCTTCGAATTTGAATGCTATGCTTGTCCCGCGGTAACCTCAGTTTTTTAGCAAAAGCCTCGGTCATGAAATTGACCTGGGAGCACGAGTCAAGAAGTGCTCTCCCGAGTCGGTAGGAGCCAAGTGTCTCCTGAGCTAGCACCATTGCTGTGGCTTAAATAACCTGTGATCCTTCCTTTGCATCAGATTGCGCGTGAGCATGGGTTGCAGCTTCGATAGGGTACGTCAACGAACTATCCGCTGAAATGTGGTTGAGAATAGGCAACTGCTCCGCCAGGGTGTGGTTGCGAATGAGCATACGTAGCTGAGATCGGTTGAGACGAACTAGTCGATGGTTGTGAAGACTCAGCCTGCAGAGAGCTGTGGTGGTGCAGTAGCGTATGATGCGGCTGATGGCAGCTTCGGCAGCGATTTTTCGACGAGCAATTCGACATTTTATGGCCTTTGCCAAGGCAGTTGACGCACAGGCCATTCTTTTTTACCACTTCTAGACGTTGCTGCGAATCCAATTTCCGAAATTGGTCGAAAGCCAGGAGTCTGTGTCCGCTGCTGGAGCACAACATACACATGGCCTTGGTGAGCGCAAATGAAGAGTTGGGAGCGTTGTTAGATGCAGACCACTTTGGTTTCGAATGGAAAGCCTTCTGAGATGGATTCGAGGAGGTACCGCTGGACACTAAGTACTGACAGTGCCGTTCAAGTACATTGACGCACTGATTCCAGGATGGCAACGACGAGTAGTCTAGCGATTCGTTCCATTTGTTCCGAGTTGCTGATCGCAATTGTCCATGATCAAGCAAATTAGCATTGACTGCGAAATTTGTCCATCCGAGCCAAGCGACGACAGTGAGCTGAACAAGGCGGATGCATTATCGATGAGGCTGCGTAATTGATGTGCATTTGACGAGCTTACAGGCTGCAATTTAAAGATTGATGTTATTGTTTCCATAAATATTAGCGCTGGCTTGTCATATCGAGCCATTAACTTATCCAGGGCCTTTGGAAAGTTCTCACTGGTGACTGGGAACGCCTTTACTGCTTCCGGTGCTGGGCCCCTCAGACAGTTGAGAAGATGGTTGAACTTTTCGATGGATGACAAATTCTCGCGAGCAGTGAGCTGCGTAAACGACGTGATAAAGTTTTTGTACTCCGTGTGAGTACCATCGAAGGTGGGCAGCGGCAGTCGTGGAAGCTTAGACAGCGGTGGTGCTGTGGTACTGGACTCCAACATTGTTCTGCTTAGATCTTCGCCGAGGAGTTGTTTGATAGCCAATTTGGTTGTAATGTACGTATCCTCGATGTCAACGCGCCCGTTGTCGGTTGAATCCAACGCTTCAATTTTGGATTGAATGGTTAGTGCCTGTCGAAAGTAGGACTCCAAAATTAACAGACGACATTGGAGTTCAGCGGCAGAGCGGTTGAGCAACTCCTCCTCAACATAATCATCAACTATCGATTTAATTCGCGAAATGTTTCTTTTAACATTTGCTCTTTGACGCTTGGCCTCGTCAAGAGGGATTCGGTACCATGATTTTTTCAGTGCAGTCAACTTTTTGAGGTAAAAGGTGTAGCGCGACGTCTTGCCTTAATTTACGAAAGCGACAAATGTGTGGGCGACAAATCTAAGGTCAAGCGGCTCACCGGTCACAGAAAGATCGAGAATTGAAAGCGATGCAGAAAACGAAACGTTTCGTTTCCAATTCTGAGTCGAGAGTAAATCAAGAATAGCGAGCGCAAAGCGGAGACGAAGAATAGTCCCGTTGGTTAGCGACACTGGACTGCACTTACGTTGGTATGCGTGTGTGTGCAGCTGTGTGCAGACGGAATGAGCGATAAAGGCAAGGTTTTTTTGCACGTTTAAATCGTAATTATTAATTTATTTAAACAATTTAACTAACCCACGTGTCCCACGTTGGGCGCCAAAATGTTGCATCCACAAGCGTTTTTGTGGCGACATGAAACAGGATCTGGGCAGTGTGAAAATTGGTAGACTTGCTAGTAAAGATGTTCTCCGGTTCGCTCTCTTTTTTTATACCCTTGCAGAGGGTATTATAATTTCAGTCAGATATTGTAACGCAGTGAAGGAGACGTTTCCGACCACATAAAGTATATATATTCTTGATCAGCACCAATAGCCGAGTCCATCTAGCCATGTCCGTCTGTCCGTCTGCCTGTCTGTCCGTTTCTATGCGAACTAGTCTCTCAGTTTTAAAGCTATCGCAATGAAACTTTCTTAAAAGTCTTCTTTCTATTGCAGGTAGTACATATGTCTTAGCGAGCCGGATCGGACCACTATATCTTAAGGCTCCCATACGAATAATCAAACAAATATAAGAAAATTCATTGTAACTTTGCAGGAAGTAGGCGTTTTGATTTCTGACAACTTAAAAAGGTATTTCTTTTATCTGCAAGGGAATATAAGCTTCGGCTGGCCGAAGCTAGCTTCCTTTCTTGTTTTCGTACTACTTTATTGACAGCTTCAGCTGAGTTAACATAGTTGAGTTAACATACTAGATAACAGAGTGCACAGACTCTGGAATTCATACAGATTCATACAGATAAAAATATACAGGGAAAAACGCAGTTTGACCGAACACTATTAATAAAGTGATCCAACATCCCGGCCCCGTTGAAAGGGTCCACTTTCAAGATACAGGAAGTATAGCAAGCTTGTGAACAGGGCGGCTACAGGTTCCCTTGGCGGTGCGCATCTGAACGACACGGACTCTGTTGTCGCGCCCTTATACTAGGGTTTCGATCCTACCCATTCTCCAAAATCAGCAAATTCGATATAGCCACCAGAAAATTCTGGCAACCTCAATTCAAGCAAATTAGATATTTTAGCCGACATAGGATGGAAATCCAGAGATGGACCTGGTCTAAACGTGGAATTTCAAATTGCTGAACGTTGACGCTTACCCAATTCACGACTTAGCATGATTTGAATGGATATGATGAGCTCTTCGAAATCATCGCGAGCCTGACTGCCGATTTCATTAAAATCCAGCCTTTTAAGACTGTCATGGACCTGGGTAAATGCAGTTTTTTTCTTCTCGAAGAGCTTAACACGAAGCTCTAACTCTTCCTCACTCATCGCCTGGAGCTTCTCAACAGTCAGGGCCTGCTCAGAGGCTATAGCCTTAGAAAGCATTGATTCCGCTTTCAATTTAAGATGCTTCACTCCCTGTTCTGGAGCAGCAAAAGTTGTGTCGTTTGGCATTTTTAATAAATTTATTTTTACTATTTTCAGTTTTTATCACTTGCAAATAAATAAATTCCACTGTGCAGTGTGCTGTACCGAACTTCTTGACCAACTTCTTGACGAACTTGCATATAAACGGCAAAATAGCTGTGGAAGGGTGCAACGTACTCGCGAACAAATCGTTTGGCCGCCGCTGTAAAAACGTTCAAAGCGGGAACGAAGACACAACGAGAAAACCAATATGTTCTTTGCGACGCGCTGGCGCGGGGCGTGCGCGATGTGAGTTTCTAGCGGAGTTTATAAGTTACCGCTTGCCCTTATGTACATAGAACTTTGCAAGTTATGTAAATGCGATCAACTTTGAACGAACAAAATAACTAAATTATTTGTATGTTGATGCTTATCACGTCGGGGTCAGCAAAATGTTGGGTCAGTGAGCTTTTTCACTAAATCTAAACCTTTGCCGAAATAAAATTGAAACCGCACAAATTTTCAATTAATTTATTCTATGGCGCCAAGGCCTTAATTTCAAGGGTTTTGTTTATGTTGATTTGGTTTGGCAGGCAGACCGATTTGTCTGTGCGTTTAACAAGCGAAAGTATTAACCGAATGGAAAATAGGCAGGCGATCAGCGACCGTGCCTTCAGCGAGCGAGTACAAAATCGAACTAATAAAAGTAGATGCTTGCCGTGGACAAAAGGCAAGTCAGCGACAGACAAACCGAAGTTTAAAAGGGAGTAGCAATTACAGCAAATGACAGAGTTGCCACACAGGGCAAATGAAAAAGTCAAAAACAAACATCGAGAAATTAGTTTACTTTAAGACTTTGAATTTTAGGAATTTAATTAGGCTGCGGCATGACCGAACATGGTGTTTCTACTTGTTTTGACGATGTTGATCCGGTACGAAATATTATTTGATTATTGAAGTGATTTAGTTGTTGTGAAGCGATTGTTATAACTTGTATGTCTTCGTTTTTATTCAAGTTTGGCTCAATTCTGCTGAGTGCGTCAGCGACTACATTCATAGTCATAAGCGGCCAGAATAGTTTTCCATCGAAGTAGTTTTGGATTCTGGCCTTTCAGATTTCCTAGCCAGATTAATGGCTTATGGTCCGTGACTATTTTGAATCTACGCCCGAAGAGGTATGGTCTGAAGTGACCTACAGCCCAAATGATAGCTAGCATTTCTTTCTCTACCGTAGAATAGCGGATTTCCGTGATCCCAGTGTACTGCTAGCAAAGGATATGGGTCTGGGTCTTGTGACAACACAGAGCCTATTGCATAATTACTTGCGTCTGTGGTCAACGTGAATGGTTTGTTGAAATCAGGGTATATGAGTATGGGATCATTACAAAGAAGATCTTTCGACGATTCGACTGCTTGTATAAATTCCATATTTATTATTATTTATTTCTTTCCTTTTAACTGTCTCGTTATGGGTTTACTTATTTTCGCAAAGTCCTTTATAAATTTCCTGTAATACCCTAAGAGTCCTAAAAATGACTTAATTTCCCGAGTTGTCTTCGGGCAGGGGAAGTCCTTGATGGCTTGCATTTTAAGTGGGTTTTTGACTCCTTCTTGGCTGACGATGTGGCCAAGGAAGTCGGATTGGATTTTAAGATTTGCGTTTTGTGTGAATCGGAATGTTATCTGTTGTTGGTATAGAGTGTTTGACTGCGTTCGAGAACGTTATTTGACTGTTTTCGTCGTTAAAAAGTTTTTTTGAACGACTTGCATGTGTACGATTCTTATTTCAAATATGAGGCTACTATAGATAGAAAAAAGTGACAAAAATAACCTTAGTAAAATCCATTGTTGCTAAAAAAGTAGAGGTCGCCAAACTCGGTGATTTGAAGTTAAAGGTTTAAAGTAACATTTCCGCTAAATTGTGACTCTGGGCTACGAATAGTATTCTTGCTATTAAGCGGCCAAAAGTGCCTAAAAATCGAAAATTTTGAACTTTAACCACCGATTTCTCAGGACTGTGACGTGATGAAAAGATTCCAAGTATGAGGTAGTAATCTACAGCTAAAATCCTTTCAGGTTTTGTAGCGTTTAGTCTTGGGCCAAAAAAATCCTGATTTTGTCGACCTGTGTTATATTACATTGGTGCTTATGGGTAAAGATCTCTCAGTTCTGTCGGCAGAGGCGCCGGCAGAGCTGCGTTCGACGCTTCTGTATAAATGTGTAGGCTGACGGAGGGTCGCAGCGGAAGAGAGAGGTAGTATGCTGACTTGGTGACAGAGCGGCCGCGCATGGCAATTATGCTGACTCTGCAATGTCCAGTCTCAGTGCCCTCAAAATCGTCAAATTATCGTGCACTGTCGGAACTGCTTGTAGTAGTTCGTAGTTCGAATTTTTTCGTGAAACTTTCATGACACATTCTTAAAGAGTTATTCTACCAATTTAAATAATAAAAAAATTGAATTTTTTTTCTTTCTATATGTAAATTAACTTATAATTAAAGAGAGCATTTCAAAGAGACAAGAAAGGGAAATAGATCGGTACACAACGGAGACAGTGGAACAAACTAAGGAATTCTTAAACAAAAATAGGGATATACCTATTTTAAATTCTGACAAAGGAAATTTAACAAAGAAGATTATAAAGAGAAAATGTTAAGAATACTCAACGAACCGGAAACATATATATACTAAGGCAGGATCCCACAATGAGACTACAAACGAAGAACAACAGTTTTGTGGAAAAACTACTTAAGTTTGGCATTTTTACACAGACGGAAAAATTTCTGTTAACAATTAATACAGCCATAGCCCCTAGAATATACGGTCTTCCCAAAATCCACAAAGAAAACACACCGTTACGTCCAATTTGCTCAATGATAAACTCACCGTCGTAAACGATCATCGATCGACAAAACGAGATTAATGACAAAGTATGTGAACGACTTAGTTGCAATAGTAAAAGACAAAGATATCTACGGGTAGACGACACATTAAAACTGAATTGGTACTAGAAACCTATGGCCTCAGGCAGACTGATGAATTTTCACTCGAAACACCCCAAGAACATGATCATAAACACAGCCAAATACTTCATCAGAAGAGTATTGGAGACTAGTGATGAAATGTTTCAAATGGGCAACAAACGTTAAATCATTTGGATATTAAAGACAAAAGATTTCCCTCGACCAAAGATAAATTCAATGATTAAAAATTACAACAAGAGAACGTTATAGTCGGGTGCCCCGACTATCAGATACCCGTTACCTGCGAGGGAGATGGAGATAGAAACTTTGATCACGCATAACTTTTTAACGAATAGTCCGATTTGAAAAATTTCTTCTACATTTCGATAGGTATTGATAAACACAATAAAACTGCATTTTTACTTTTCGTAAATATCTACATCGGACATCAAACAGAGAGGTGAAAGCTCAATCCAAAGCACAGCCCTTGCTGCCCACTGTGCGGACACAAGGCACTCAACAGACTTGGCGTCGGTCAGTATCCTACAACAAGAAAATCACTGCCACAAACGCTTTACTCTTGATATATTTCACATAAACAATACTCCCACACACACAAAACTTCAAAACACACACAGACAAAGTCGCACATATCTACAGACACTTACTTAACCAAAAGAAAATTGGAAATTAGTTTAGAACTCCGCAGTGTCAAGATCGGACGCAGCGTCATTCGTGTAGGTTTTTAAATGTTTATTAGGAATAATTGAATGTTAAATGCTTGTGTTATTGTTAATATTTGTACAGCCCTGAAGACGACCCCGTAGGTGTTTGAAAAAATTGGAAGAAAGGAGGATAAAAGTGTACTAAAAACCAAACATTAAATGTTGCTATTTTTTTAAACCGCGATT
Organism: Drosophila lutescens; assembly: GCA_037075285.1. Classification (NCBI taxonomy): domain Eukaryota; kingdom Metazoa; phylum Arthropoda; class Insecta; order Diptera; family Drosophilidae; genus Drosophila; species Drosophila lutescens. Next base: position 22,810 of record JBAMCF010001175.1, on the reverse strand, counting down.
GCACAAATACCAACCGTTAAACTCAAAAACTAAGTATGCAGATATGCTTATATACGTCTATATTAACACATTTTATTGCCCATAGGGCTGCACCAAAAACACTGTCGGCACGTGTTCTAAATGTAATTTTATTTTATTTTATTATACCCGTTACTCGTAGAGTAAAAGGGTATATTGTATTCGTGCAAAAGTATGTAACAGGGAGAAGGAAGCGTTTCCGACCCTATAAAGTATATATATTCTTGATCAGGGTCACTAGCCGAGTCGATCTAGCCATGTCCGTCCGTCCGTCTGTCTGTCTGTCTGTCTGTCTGTCTGTCTGTCTGTCTGTCTGTCTGTCTGTCTGTCTGTCTGTCTGTCTGTCTGTCTGTCTGTCTGTCTGTCTGTCTGTCTGTCTGTCTGTCTGTCTGTCTGTCTGTCTGTCTGTCTGTCTGTCTGTCTGTCTGTCTGTCTGTCTGTCTGTCTGTCTGTCTGTCTGTCTGTCTGTCTGTCTGTCTGTCTGTCTGTCTGTCTGTCTGTCTGTCTGTCTGTCTGTCTGTCTGTCTGTCTGTCTGTCTGTCTGTCTGTCTGTCTGTCTGTCTATGCCTGGCATTTTGCCTGCAGATTCTAGAGTTCCTACGCAGCGCAAGTTTGCCACGCCCCCTCTAACGCCCACAATCGCTTATATACGATTTTAAAAATTTCAATATTTCGGAAAAGTAAAAATGCAGTTTTATTGTGTTTATGTCATGAGTTTTAAGTAAAACTTAAAGAATAATCTTTACTCTGTGAGTTTTATATAAAACTTGGCAAATAAAACTTATTCTCTGAGTTTTATTTTCCGCTTGGAAAATAACAGTTATTCCTTGAGTTTTATATAAAAATCAAAAAATAAAACTTATTCTCTGAGTTTTATTTTTCAATCAAAAATAAAACTCGAAATCGTTTAGTGGCAGCTATGTAGGTGATAAAAATATTTAAAAAAATAAGGTATGGTACCAACTGAAATTAATCACCATAAGTATGATTAATTAATTAATTTACGACGCGCAATGTGATATGGGTGACAGACCACCCCCCACTCGAGTGAAAAATTAAAGGAATTTTGGTATTGGTAATTGTTCTGATATCACACCCGACAACAAAATCCTAGGTCAAATACCATACCTTGTTTTTTAAAACATTTTTATCACCTACACAGCCGCCACTAAACGATTTTGAGTTTTATTTTTGATCGAAAAAATAAAACTCAGAGAATAAGTTTTATTTTTTGATTTTTATTTAAAACTCGAGGAGTAACTGTTATTTTCCAAGCGGAAAATAAAACTCAGAGAATAAGTTTTATTTGTCAATTTTTATATAAAACTCACAGAATAACGATTATTTTTTGAGTTTTAAATAAAAATTGCAAAAATAAAAATCATTGCGAATATGTAAAATACAATGTTTTATAATGACAGTGGTATAGTTGTTTTTTTTTTTATGAGTCTTCCTTGTCGTTGATTTTTTTGTTTGAAAAAACAAAAATAACAGTTATTTTCGTTCCCTGATATATATTCTTGACCAGGGTTACTAGCCGAGTCCATATAGCCATGTCCGTCTGTCCGACTGTCTGTCCGTATGAACGCTGAGATCTCGGAAACTATAAAAGCTAGAAGGTTGATATTTCACACACATATTCTTGGGCTTCCTACGCAGCGCAAGTTTGTTTCATCGATCTAGCCATGTCCGTCTGTCCGTCTGTCCGTCTGTCTGTATGAACGCTGAGATTTCGGAAACTATAAAAGCTAGAAGGTTGAGATTTCACACACATATTCTTGGGCTTCCTACGCAGCGCAAGTTTGTTTCATCGAGGTGCAACGCCCCGCTAACGCCCACAATCGCCATAAACGATTTTCAAATGTGTCTGGAGGCCAAATCTTTTAAGATTTTAAAAATATATAAACGCAATTTTATAGTGTTTATTAATACTTATCGAAATGTAGAAGATATTTTTCAAATCGGACCATTCATTAAAAAGTTATACGCAATCAAAATTGTTTATATATCTATCTCCCTCGCACTCCCTTTAGCCCCAATAGATAGTCGGGACACCAACCCGAGTACAGCGTTCGCACTCCCTTTAGCTGAGTAACGGGTATTAGATAGTCGGGAAACCAACCCGACTATAGCGTTCTCTCTTGTTTTTTTGTATTTTTGTATAAGCACGAAGTAGGCACATTCTTTATTAACACGCCTTCCGAAATCTGGGGGTAGGTGAGCCATAGTGGGGCATGTTACATCTGGGTTAATAAATTACAAAAGTCGCCCGTGTCTATCACGGCCGAGAATCCATAAGTCCGCGGGGTGTCGTCTGCGGAGACGACGTCGGCCCAATGGTGTGGCAAGACGTCTAGCCAGGCGGTTAGAATGCACCAGGAGCCTATCCCTGTAGCGGCTCGGGAGCGGAGTTATCATCTCAGTAACTCTTGGTACTCCTGTGTCACGAAATAAAACGCTATTTTCGACGTAATGATGCCACTTCACCCCAAGCATCCTCCGTAGTGCTTTTGTGATGCAAGTCTGAACTCTTCTTAGCGAAGGGTCGCAAGCGGTGCCTCAGCATGTTATTCCTCAATTTAGGGTCGGAAGAATAATGGCTTTGTAGAGCCGTACTTTGGCCTGAAGAGATAATCCGCTATCTGAGCGAAGTAGCCAGTCCATTTTGTCCAGTTTCGTCCTTGCTAACCAACAGACACGGTCAATCTGACCCTTAAAGCATAGACGGCGGTCTAAGGTAACACTGAGGTATGTTACTCTCTGCTCGTGCAGTCTATCACCATCCAATTAAAGACTACGGGATCGGCCGTTCAAGAATGTCTGGACACTCCACGAGGCCGAGGAGGGGGTTCTGCCAGTAGCTAGGAATAGACCTTCATGCCAAACCCTGTCAAAAGCCTTTCTGACCTTCCAAAGCATCTAGAATGTGGTTCACGACTCTCCTCATCCAAACGCGGCGAAGTGTACGACCTTGTCTGGCCAAGACTGCAATTTTAGGTTTCGAAGAAGCCCATGTTGGCGGCGGAATAGCTACACTTCTAGCTGGAGGGGCAGCTTGATGGCACTGAATCTTCTAATATCCGAGCCCCGAGATAAAAGACTAGTTTTGGTGATGACCTGGTAGGCAGCCACAGGGAAAGATATCAGTAGCGGGATATGATCATAGGAAAGGTCCGAACATTCAGAGATGGAAAGGTGGCTGCACGGGATATCTTTATACACTGCAAAATCAATTGCACTCGGAAGATGATCATTGATTCAGGGAAAATATGTGGGTCCCCCAGTGGCCAGAATCTGCATGGTTGAGCTAGAGACAACAGACATCAATGTGTTTCCACGAGGGCTGGACCGCCTGCAACCCCAGAAGCTATGGTGTGCATTCCAAGCACTTCAATAAAGCGGCTACCCACAGAGCCGAAAAGGCGCAGAAATTTCTCATTTCTAGTTCAGGGACGATTTAAAAATGATAGCAGCACCACCACGATTTCTATCATCAAAACAACAACAGTTTGCTTTTGAAAACGTTGACGTTCTGAAGTGTTATTGGACTTACATTTCTCACACTGTTTTAGAAAGGCAGGACAACTGCGGGAGGAGGCACTAGGATTTGAGCCATAGTTGATGCATTTAAACTGATCCTCTTTCAGTGCTAGGCATTTATCCTTGTAAGGTGTCGAACAAAACACCTTAAAGGGCCCTTTATTTGAATCTGTGGTTTTATAGTAACCACTTGATAGTCAATTACTCGAATGTTATAAACATCTTTGTTGTTTCTAGCTGGTTCTAATTCAACAAAGACTATGTCTCGTTCGGCCTTGCCATTTTCACCAGGTGGGTTATATACATTCCGAGAAATGGGGCACAACCGTTTCTTTGAGTCTGGCAATGCCAGGCAATGACAATTCGAAAAGCTCTCTCTTTTTATACCCTTGCAGAGGGTATTATAATTTCAGTCACGAATTTTTATACAATGTGTATTTTTATTTTTAACAGTGAACTTAACGCTTTGTTCCGTTTTCTTTAGAGTATTTGAAGGCGCTAATTGTTAACGATATACAGTGGCGGCATTTTGAATAATTTGTAGAAATTTTTAACAATTTTTCAAATAAAACTTTTGATATTGTTGAGCCGAACAAGAAACTGTTTTTACGTTGATCTGTTTTAGCGTTAAGCTGAACCGAAAACTTTTTTATTATTTATTATTATTATTAGCTTTGAACTTAACTCTGACCACTGAACTGAACACATGAACACTTTGAACTCATCTAAACTGAATACGTTTTGGCTGTCATGATTTCTAATTGTTCAAAATATTCTGGGGACATATGGCATATCAACAGAAAGGTATTAAGGCGTAGATTATATATATATAAATTTTAAACCAATGCACCCCACAGTTCAAGAGTTATTTCAATTCAATCTTTATTTATTTTAAGTTTATTCCAGGGATCGTAAATAAGAGTTAACCTATTCAAAAAAATTGACATATAACTCTTATTTTCCAATTTTTATTGACAAATAACTCTTATTTGTTGATTTTTATAATAACAAGAAAGAGCTAGCTTCGTCAAGCCGAAGCTTATATACCCTTGCAGATCATTCTATTAATTTACAAATCGCAAAAATGTTAAATTTCCTATTATTTCACATTAATTTTTCGATCGTTTCTATGGCAGCTAATCGATCTAGTAGTTCGATCTTTTTAAAATTAAAATCGAAATTCGGAAATATTTAAAAATAGTCATATCCCAGAGTAGAAGAGAGTGTAATAAAAATCAACAAAGATATAATTTTTTTCACTATTTTTCCATTTAATTTTTCGACCGTTCTATGGCAGCTATATGATATAGTGATCCGATTTTTAAATATTTAATTTCGAAATTTATAAATATATAAAAAATAATATTCCCAAGATTAGAAGGTAATACTTTAAAAAACACCGAAGCTAGAATTTTTTAACGTTGTTTTTCCGATCCTTCCTATGGGAGCTATAGGATATAGTTGTCCGATCCGGTCGGTTCCGACTTATAAACTACCTGCAATAGTAAGAAGACTTTTTGGGAAAGTTTCATCCCGATAGCTTAAAAACTGAGAGACTAGTTTGCGTAGAAACAGACAGACGGACAGACATTAGACAGACGGACAGACGGACAGACGGACAGACAGAAGGAACAGACGGAGATGGACGGACAGACGGACATGGCTAGATCGAAACTTGCTACTAGTGATGCCTGATCAATATATTATACTTTATGTCAAACGTCCTTCATCTGCCTGTTGGCAAACTTCTAACTGAATTCATATCTATAATACCCTCTGCAAGGGTATAAAAATTGAGGCGTAAGAGGTATTTGTCAAATCTTTTATAATGAAATTGGAAAAAAAGAGTTATATGTCAATTTTAAATTTCGAATTAAATATTTAAAAAATCGGATCACTATAACATATAGCTGCCATAGGAACGGTCGAAAAATTAAATGGAAATAATATGAAAAAAATTATATCTTTGTTGATTTTTATTACACTCTCTTCTACTCTGGGATATGACTATTTTTAAATATTTCCGAATTTCGATTTTAATTTTAAAAAGATCGAACTACTAGATCGATTAGCTGCCATAGAAACGATCGAAAAATTAATGTGAAATAATAGGAAATTTAACATTTTTGCGATTTGTAAATTAATAGAATGATCTGCAAGGGTATATAAGCTTCGGCTTGCCGAAGCTAGCTTCCTTTCTTGTTTTGAATAGGTTAACTCTTATTTACGATCCCTGGAATAAACTTAACGGTATTTATAGGTACAAAAGTGTTTACGGTAACAAAAATATGTAGAAAGGGAAAATGAAATTACAGCTATTCTTCACAACTCGCAGTGGTTCAAAGTGCTATATGCAGTGATAATCTGTAGAATTGCAATTGGCTATGTTATGTTACATGATTCTTTTTTTGACTGTTATAACTTCGGTAATATTTATATTATGTAGGTCGATGAGTCTTAACAGTGGTATACAAGTTAAACTACTCCGTCCTGCAAAGTAAAATTTTACTAATGGAAGGATAAATTTATCCCGGCGGCAAATCGGTTTTCGTTTTCTCGTCATTTAAAACTCCAAATAAAAGGCACACTAATTTGAGACTAGGTGGCAACCCCACATCAGAAGAGTTAACTAATTGTCAATACCATAAAAGGGTCATACTAACAGCTGATGATATAAACAACATTTCAAACTAATAAAAAAACAATGTCGGCAGAAAAGAAGTTTCGCGGGAAAAATTATACCGATGAACAGGAGAAAATCCTTGTAGAACTGGTTTCGGAGAACAAAAACATATTAGAAAACAAGAAGTCTGACAAGAAGTCTGGAAACAAAAAGAACAGGCTCGGAAGGATTTAGCAAAGAAGTGGAGAGATATCGATTTTTGGAACATCGATGTTTTCGATGTGTGTGTCAAAAAACATCGCTGTTTTTCGATGGTTTTAATTAAAAATTGACATTTCTATTGGCTTGGCGTATATTTGCATTTGTTTTTGCACATATAAACATGAACATAAATATACCTTTGCAGAGGGTATTTAAATTTTAGCTAAAAGATTACTACCAAGAGCAGGAAACAGACCGAAATGAAAACCATCGATGTTTTTAAATAAAAATTTATTTTACAAACTGGGCTATTTAGAAAGAAAAAGTAAATTTTTGGGATTAAACGAAAGAACGTAAACATATTAAGAAATAAGCATATAAAATGTATACTATATTAGGTTGTCAAAAAAGTCTTGCGGTATTTTGCTAGTTGTCGCTGCAAGCGCGTAGTTCTAGTTTTATTCGTCCCATCGGTTCATGCTATATTTTTTGGAAAGCTCATCTCACACGCTAACGCGTGTTTGATTGAGCAAAATAAAGAGAAAATACGGCATATTTTACAGTACTACTACGATAAAGGCAAAAATGCATCTCAAGCCGCCAATAAAATTTGTGCAGTTTATGAACACGATACAGTTTCCATTTCCACCGCACAACGATGGTCTCAACGTTTTCGTTCTGGTGCAGAGGTGGTCAAAGAAGGAAGGCCTGTCGTAGAAAATTGCGATAAAACCGGCATAGTAGAAGCCGTAGCATTGGTCAAGAGCTTGGCTTAAGTCATCAAGCCGTTATAAACCATTTGAAAACGCTTTGAGTCTCTTAAGAAAAAAAGATAAAATAATATAATAAAAAACATGAGAGAACGTTATAGTCGGGTGCCCCGACTATCAGATACCCGCTACTCAGGTAAAGGGAGTGCGAGGGAGATGGACATAGAAACTTTGATAACGCACAACTTTTAACAAATGGTCCGATTTGAAAAATTTCTTCTACATTTCGATAGGTATTGATAAACACAATAAAACTGCATTTTTACTTTTCCGAAATATTTAAATTTTTAAAATCGTATATAAGCGATTGTGGGCGTTAGAGGGGGCGTGGCACCTTCTTGAAACAAACTTGCGCTGCGTAGGAACTCCAAGAATCTTCATGCCAAATACCAATCCTCTAGCTTTTATAGTTTCCGAGATCTCAGCGTTCATACGGACAGACAGACGGACAGACGGACAGACGGACAGACAGACAGACGGACAGACGGACATGGCTATATCGACTCGGCTTGTGATCCTGATCAAGAATATATATACTTTATAGTCGGAAACGCTTCCTTCTAGCTGTTACATACTTTTGCACGAATACAATATACCCTTTTTACTCTACGAGTAACGGGTATAATAATATAATACCCGTCACTCAGCTAAAGGGAGTGCGAGGGAGATGGATATATAACATTTTTTTGATTGCGAATAACTTTTCAATGAATGGTCCGATTTGAAAAATGTTTTCTACATTTCGATGGGTATAAATATCGGAAATCTTTAAAGGTGTGGGCGCCAGACACATTTTAAAGTCGTAAGTGGGCGATTGTGGGCGTAAGAGAGGGCGTGGCACCTTTTTGAAATAAACTTGCGCTGCGTAGGAAGCCCAAGAATATGTGTGGGAAATCTCAACCTTCTAGCTTTTGTAGTTTCCGAGATCTCAGCGTTCATACGGACAGACAGACAGACGGACAGACAGACAGACGGACATGGCTATATCGACTCGGCTAGTGACCCTGATCAAGAATATATATACTTTACAGGGTCGGAAACGCTACCTCCTAGCACATACTTTAGCACGAATGCAATATACCCTTTTACTCTACGAGTAACGGGTATAAATACCGCAGGACTTTTTTGACAACCTAATATAAGTAAATAGCTTACATTGCACTAAAATTGCAGCCTTGTCGATCTAGCCATGTCCGTCTGTCTATTTGTCCGTTTGTCTGATTTGTCTGTCCATTCTTTTAAATATTAGTGCGATCTAACATTGCATGTCTTAAAAAGTGTTTTGATTTTTGTTCAGAAATAAAAGTTTGTCTACAGTATGCGGCTTGAGTCGAGTCCGCCTATCAGATATTATCTGCCCAGCCTTGCTGAACACCCGCTCTGACTCGCACGATGTTGCAGGAACGCATAAATATTTATTTGAGATCTCTTTTAATGGCTTCATATTTTCAAAATTTGTCTAAAGGACAACTGATTAATTTTAAAAGATTTTTTCTTATAGCTCGAAAATGTACCCCGCCGCACAGTGTCAGATTTTGCCAATCTAGGGGGACTTAAACCAGTAGGAGTCGTATTTTTTAAGATATCGGCTTCAAATTTGAATTGAATATTCTAGTAAGCCCAAAGATTATGTTAAACATAAAGAAATGGGCGTGGCACTTTTAGGGACGTAAAAAATGGAAAAAAAATGTTTTTTTAAAGATAAAAACCCCAATAAAAATATTTTAAAAAAAATTTCGAAACTTTTTACTATTTTCGTATTTTTTGATATAATTTTTACCAAACTTAAAAAATTTTGTTTTTAATTTTTGGAGACCACTTTTTTTTTTTTTTTTAATGTTGATTTTTTTTGTATTTATATGCTTATGTATTTTGCAGTAACTTCGATGTTACAAGCTGAAGAGCTGCAAATAAGGTTTTATATTAAAGATAATTGATAACAAAAACAAAAAAAACTTTGGTTTATATTTTTAAGATTTTTTATTTTAAATGGTAACAATTCAAACTTCATAGACAAATTTTACTACTTATTTTTTGGCAAGCTAGTCCGACTCCGAATTCGAGTCAAAGCTGTCGTCAGTGTATCCATCTTTTGATAAAAGTTGGGACACATCTTCTGGAAGCTCTAAGTGTCTAGTTTTTGGTAGTGCTCTCAAACTTGCTATAAATGGATCGGATGATATCAGTAACCTGTGCATGAGATCAGTATTTGTGTGTTCGCGCGAAGTTTTCCTAGTGAAATGTCCACGAAAACTTGATAATTTACTGTCTATCATAAGGGCAAGTTCTTGATCTGCTGAAAGGCGTTTTGCAGTGCTATTAGAAGATAGTTTAGCTATCTTAATTATAGTCTCCGTGGACGCGGGAGCATTTGATAATACATTAATTAATTAAGCTGAATCCCGTTTTCCTTCCGCCCGCAAAGCCTGATCCTCATCTATCGTCGACAACAATTCTTGGCATTTCCTTTTTGTGTCCTCCCTCTTGTATTTGAGGTGGAAGCAATGACATCAATGCGATAGTCTTCGCCATTTAATGTGACCTGAAGCCAACTTGCATTATGAGCAAGAAACCTGGCCTTATCTCTTCTAGATATTTCAAATCTGTTTTGAAACTCAAAAGACAAATTACTCATGTGATCAATTTCATTGCCAAACACCATCACTGCGTGCTTTACAAGAGCGTCTCGCTGAGCGGTTTTTATGTTTTTCGACCAAACCTCGAAAAATGCAGCACGGCATATTTCACTCATTTGTAAATAGAAGGTCTTTGGGCAAAATATGGGAAAGATTTTATCTTAGATTCTGAATCAGAATGAATGCCTGCGAATGATATATGTTCTGGTTGGATAGAATACGATAGAATAATATAAGACTAAACTTTGTCAACTGTTGCTCGCTTCCCAGTGCAAATTTGCATGCACTTCTAAAGTCCAACTTTAAAAACCGTTATCTTCCAAAAAAAATTGTTTGTTTTGTTTTGTGCCTGTTTTCGTAATAGTTGAACATTTCTAAAAGTGCTGCTTAAAGCTCATCGACCTCAAAAATAGTTCAACTTTGATTACGTTTTTAGCGGACTCGAGGTCAGTTTATTTAACGTTGAGTTATTTTTATTTCTATAACTCAACGGTCTAGCATTTCAACACACTGCACTCGGTGAGGAGTGAACCTCGGACTTTCTGGGATCTGCAGATTTCGGTAGGGCGTCACCGCTACCTCATCAGCCAGAGAAGAGGATGTGAGCTGAGCGTCGAAACTTCTATTTATATCACATCTAGGAATCTGTAATTAAGCATTACATACTTCTAGGCTGTAACATACTTCAAAGCTTCGTCGCTTAAACTTCTAATGTGTGTGAAAGCTATAGTCGTTTTTTGTCTGTTTGGAAACAATCTGTTTCCCAATTTCAGACGTGAATTTGTTAAATTCGAACGTACGCATTTCTTATGCATTTGCATTATGCGATTGTTATCGGGTGTGTCTCCCTTTTTGTTAGTTAGTGATTTTTGGCGACCTGCGTTACTATTGAATACGTTTTTAGCGGACTTTGGCTAAAAGTCCCGCTAGATTGGCACAATCTTACACTGTGCGCCGCTGCCTATAAAAGGGATGGCGCAGGCGCAGCTCAGGACAGTCAACCAAGATACGCGAGCGGAAGTACAAGTGCAACAAGTGAACAAGAGATCAAGAATACAAGTGCGAGGATTCAATCGAGTGCGTGGCCGTGAGAGTACCGTGGAAACCGAGTGCTCTACACCCAGATCAAGACACCAGAGTCAAGACTCTAGGCCAAGGCTGAGACTGCAACGGTGAGATCTGCAGATTGGAGTGGGGACGAGTGCAGGACAGGAGCAGAATCGAGAGAAGGACGAGCAACCGGCAAGGTGAGCGCGGATCAAAAGTTTGTGCCAGGCGTCGGGGTTACGGTGGACTGACGATAAGGCTAAATCCTCGGATTTGACCTGTCGGGACATTTGTTTCTCAGGCTAGAGCCAGACCGAACTCAGGGCACACGACGACACAGGTTATCCTAGGATCATTCTGGTCGGAACCCCAAAGGAAGGATGTACAGATCTTTTGAGTCCTACAAGCCGGGTGGAACTGGAGAGACGCCGTTGGAGAACGACGACGCAGGAGTCCACAAGTAGCACGAAGGGATACGAGAGCAGCGACGCCGTCGAGGAGCGCCGCCGAGAAACGCACGAAGTGAATCGTGAGCCGAGGGAGGCACGTCGCCGACCAGGCGAGCCGCAATAGCCAGCTGACGAAGAAACCAATTCCAACGAAAAGAAAAACTTAATAAAGTTTTCAGATTTGCCCCAATCGGATATTTTTGCATTTTCTTGGGTCACGGGCAGTCACGCAATATAAATTTGGTGGGACGAACACACAATATCTCTGAGCTAGTCGCGGCGTTTACGTAGCGATCAAACAGTCAAAACAGTTCGTTACAGTGCTAACACAAAGAATGTGCGTCAAGTGCTTCAGCACTGAGCACAAAACAAAGGATTGCCGAGTCGAAAGGGCTTTAAATGCAACAAAAATCACGTCGGGGGACGAAATGTTATTTGCTTGGCTTAGATGCCTGGTACATAAACTGTCTGACTAAAGTCGTCGCAACTGGAACTTAAACCAGTTGGACTAAGGTTTGCATATGAGGATCTGAAGACTAGAGCGACAGCCTCTGTTGGATGCAGAATAAGTACAACTTGATTGTAAGAGTCAGAATTGTTACTGATTTTATTGAATAAACTTAACGGTATTTATAGGTGCAAAAGTGTTTACGGTAACAAAATATGTAGAAAGGGATATTTGGACTGACGATTTTTATAAGATGTCATATTTATGCCTCACTATTCACTACATCAAGAACGGAGTTCTTATAAACAGGTTGCTTGCAGTTTAATCAATGGATGTAGTTTCCTGTGCTGGTAAGGAATTCAAAGTCAAGAAAATATTGGTTTATTATTAATAATAAATAACTTTTTGTAGGAGATCGCATTAGATCCAAAGTTGAAAACATTTTAAATGAGTTTGGATGTAATCTAGAGGACGATAGCCCAATAATAGTAACAGATAGGGGAGCCAATATGAAAGCAGCATTTCGAGGATTTAACAATATTAATTGTGTCTGCCATTTGATCCACAATGTAATCGGGAAGGTTGTTAGCGAGGTCCCCGAGCTGCTTAACATTGTTATTCAGTGCGAGGGAGTGCGAGGGAGATGGATATATAACATTTTTTTGATTGCAAATAACTTTTTAATGAATGGTCCGATTTAAAAAATGTCTTCTGCATTTCGAAAGGTATAAATATACACAACCAAATTGCATTTATACTTCTCGGAAATCTTTAAAGGTGTGGGCGCCAGACACATTTTAAAATCGTTAGTGGGCGATTGTGGCCGTTAGAGGGGGCGTGGCACCTTTTTAAAATAAACTTGCGCTGCGTACGAAGCCCAAGAATATGTGTGTGAAATCTTAACCTTCTAGCTTTTGTAGTTTCCGAGATCTCAGCGTTCAAACGGACAGACAGACAGACGGACATGGCTATATCGACTCGGCTAGTGACCCTGATCAAAAATATATATACTTCCTTCTAGCTGTTACATACTTTTCCTTTTACTCTACGAGTAACGGGTATAAAAATCTAATTTCCGCAAAGCGTTCAAAAATTGCTTCGACTGAAGACATAGTCAATAAAATAATGTTTCTCAACTCCAACATAGACAGCATTAATGAAAATGTCTTAAATAGCGATTAATGTATTAATAAATCCGTCAATATTTTATGACTAACGTCGCTTCGTTTCTTTCATTAGGTTTTAAGTTATTCTGCTAGTGGATAGATTACAATATTACAAAGAAATAAGCAAGCTTTAACATTTTATAAATTCAGTAGGCCTTGTAATTTTGGGAAAACTTCATTCACTGTACAATAGGGTGTGTCGATTTGGAGGTCATCAAATCGTATAGACAATTCTAAGTAACATTGCCAAAGAAACTATGCCTTAAAAATCACGTTTGACCCTCCGCATTTGCAAGAGAAAAATATTGTTTTTTTGATGAACAAAATAAGAGTAGCCTTGAATTAGGAATTAGGCCTGCTTTGATAATATGATGAAAATATGTTAGCTATGTTCTTGATATGCAGGACATGTCGAATATGCAAAAACAACATGGGCTAAATCGTATTATTATACCCTTGCAGAGGGTATTATAATTTCAGTCAGATATTGTAACGCGGTGAAGGAAACGTTTCCGACCACATAAAGTATATATATTCTTGATCAGCACCAATAGCCGAGTCCATCTAGCCATGTCCGTCTGTCCGTCTGTCTGTCTGTCCGATTCTATGCGAACTAGTCTCTCAGTTTTAAAGCTATCGCAATGAAACTTTCCCAAAAGTCTTCTTTCTATTGCAGTTAGTACATATGTCGGAGCGAGCCGTATCGGACCACTATATCTTAAGGCTCCCATACGAATAATCAAACAAATATAAGAAAATTCATTGTAACTTTGCAGGAAGTAGGCGTTTTGATTTCTGACAACTTAAAAAGGTATTTCTTTTATCTGCAAGGGTATATAAGCTTCGGCTGGCCGAAGCTAGCTTCCTTTCTTGTTTTTGTGTGAAACTAATTTATGTCTAATTAATATTTTATTTCGACCAGCCGTTTAAAATATGATTTTGCATATAATCCGATGTCTAGTTATGACATTCGAATGTTTGATATCAAATGGTGTACTTATATTATACAAAAAATCCTGCAAAAAACTCCACACCTTACTCGACTCGTTTGGGTATATTAAGCCAAATACGTGATACACTTTAAAGCATATATCTAGTGCCAGTACAAACGAATTAAACTTATAGAGGTGTTCTCTGAAGCTTACATAAAACTAAGTTAAGTCTGTCAGCTCTGTGCGGACAACGATGACAAACGGTTGAATCGGCGTATTAGACTCGGCGTTTTTCCTGTTCAACTGCTCCAAGTGATTTTGCAAGTCATTTACTTCGGAGATTTGTAATACAGTGCTGCACACGCCGTCCTCTATTGTTGCCTTGCGAGAGAACTTTACATTCCCTTGGGTGACGGTAAAGCGGTGAAATGGCCTTATAACAGCGTGCAGATACATAAATATTATGCAGTCTTTTGAGCCTAAGGGCTAGTACTCAACTTAACAAAAAGTCGTCCAAAACAAAAAACTTAAAATGAAAAAAACGTCTAAAGATTTTGATCGAAAATATGAGAAAAGCACCTTTGGTTTTTTATAGCAAAACGGGGAACTTTGAGTTTCAATTACAAGAGAACCGTGGCCGACCGCCAAGTTCTTTTTGCACGTAAATTCTTAAGAAATCGCGGTCCATTGAGGATAATTTCTTCGCAAATTTCGGGGGTGAGTCCGCTAATATAAAGTATTACCCTCGCATTATTTCCGTTTATTACCTCTACCGCGGTAATTAATTCTGAAATTGTTACCGCGATAGTTGTTTCCCCTTTGTGTGTACAATATTGAGTTGACATTGCCCGTCATATCAGTATTGGTATATCAGAGTGGTATTCGACGCCTCGAGCCGTACATCGACGCAGGTCGCGTTGAATTACATCTTGATGGTTGGCCCCATCATTCAAGAGGAGCTGTATTCGACCCTGCTTCGGTTCAGATGTAAAAAATATGTATCGTCAAGTAATGGTTGACGAAGGTGACCAAAACTTTCAGCTTATAGTGTGGAGACGAGATCCATCTGAGTCTCTAAAAATCTTCAAGCTGAACACCGTGCCGCTAACGGCAGACTCAGACGTAACTAAAACCCTTGGCTTGGTTTGGTTGCCGGGTAAAGATTACTTTCAAATTCGGTTGGATGACTCTTTCCTGGATCTTCGTGCGACAAAAAGGACATCGTGTCACGGGGATGTGACGTTGAGAAACTCGCTGCTTACATTTGGTTCGCTGGGCCGACGTTTTTGGTTGATGCAGGAAATATCCTAATATATATGTCGTGTCGATGGAATTACGCAAATCATCATTGGCGCTTGTGGTAATCACAGAGCCCAATTATGTGCTTCCTTTTCGTCAAAGTATCCAGTATCAACGAATATATAGAAGCTAACCCCCTTTGTGCAGAAGAACAAATCAGATTGGTGTTCCTCGACATTGCTGCGTGTTTGGGGTCGGTTATTGAATGCTCCTATCCCGTACGAAGCCAAATTCCCGTTGTTGTTGTCAAAAGGCTCACAGTTTGTTAAAACTTACGTGTTCTACCTGCACGTTAAAAATTGTCATGCTGGCCCTCGAGCTCTTGTAAGTCTGTTGCGAAGAAAAATATGGTTCGTTAATGCGCAGGAAGTTTGTCGCAGAACAGTTTTTTCTTGCATTCGTTGCCTCAAGTCATGACGCAAATCATGGGGAACTTGCCATCAGTCAGACTTCCAGCTCCCCACCCTTTTAATATCTGTGGTGTTGATTTTTGTGGCCCATTTAACACAACGTATCGAATCCGTGGTACACCACCGTAAAGATCATACATGGCGTTGTTTGTATGTTTTGCGTCCAAAGCGGTCCACTTAGAGTTAGTGTCCGACCTCACCACTGATGCGTTTTTGTTGGCATTCCAAAGATTTGTGAGTCGAAGCGGGATTCCGGAGAAGGTGTGGTGCGCAACATTCGCATCAAAAAGGGATGTGAGTTTGCGTTCATACCGCCCAGAGCACTTCACATCGGCGGACTTTGGGAGGCATGTGTGAAGTCTGCAAAGCACCTGTTCCTTCAACTGTTGGCGCAGACATCCTGACCGCGGAGGAGCTCGGAACTCTCCTCACCAGCGTGGAGGCCGTTCTCAACTTCAGGCCTTCCGGAGCGATCAGTACCCATTCCAACGACGGCGAAGCCCTAAGCCCAGGCCATCTGCTGATCGGCGGCCATCTCCTGGCTCCACCATCGCCAGCGCTCCCGGACCAAGTCAGCCCAACATGCCTTTCGTCGTCTTAAAAATAAACCATAAATTCCCTGCAATCACCAGTTTTCGCGTTTGTTAATACAAAATAGTATTGAATTTTCAGGGTGTATGTCTATTTTCGAGAATACTTTACAGTTCCTTACGGTAGACAGTACTATTTCTTTTTGCGTTCCGCTGCCATGAATAAGCGGGGACAATTCAAGGTCGTACCTATTCAATATATTCGAACTCAAAATCTGAAATTAATAGAGGCTCTGCTCTGTTTATAAGTAAGGCTAATACGCCATTCTCAAAATTTAATTGATTGGCCAATGCAATTCTAATGCACTCTGTGGTATTCTATTCGGGTTTTTTAATAATTTTTATATCTTTTCAAATGGGGGACATTTTAATTCTCGTACATATAAAAATGTTGTATTTTATTATACCCTTGCAGAGGGAATTATAATTTCAGTTAGAAGTTTGTAGCGCAGTCAGGGAGGCGTTTCCGACCACATAAAGTATATATATTTATACCCGTTACTTGTAGAGTAAAAGGGTATATTGTATTCGTGCAAAAGTATGTAACAGGGAGAAGGAAGCGTTTCCGACCCCATAAAGAGTCAAGACTCTAGGCCAAGGCTGAGACTGCAACGGTGAGATCTGCAGATTGGAGTGGGGACGAGTGCAGGACAGGAGCAGAATCGAGAGAAGGACGAGCAACCGGCAAGGTGAGCGCGGATCAAAAGTTTGTGCCAGGCGTCGGGGTTACGGTGGACTGACGATAAGGCTGAATCCTCGGATTTGACCTGTCGGGACATTTGTTTCTCAGGCTAGAGCCAGACCGAACTCAGGGCACACGACGACACAGGTTATCCTAGGATCATTCTGGTCGGAACCCCAAAGGAAGGATGTACAGATCTTTTGAGTCCTACAAGCCGGGTGGAACTGGAGAGACGCCGTTGGAGAACGACGACACAGGAGGCCACAAGTAGCACGAAGGGATACGAGAGCAGCGACGCCGTCGAGGAGCGCCGCCGAAAAGCGCGCGAAGTGAATCGTGAGCCGAGGGAGGCACGTCGCCGACCAGGCGAGCCGCAATAGCCAGCTGACGAAGAAACCAATTCCAGCGAAAAGAAAAACTTAATAAAGTTTTCAGATTTGCCCCAATCGGATATTTTTGCATTTTCTTGGGTCACGGGCAGTCACGCAATATAAATTTGGTGGGACGAACACACAATATATCTGAGCAAGTCGCGGCGTTTACGTAGCGATCAAACAGTCAAAACAGTTCGTTACAGTGCTAACACAAAGAATGTGCGTCAAGTGCTTCAGCACTGAGCACAAAACAAAGGATTGCCGAGTCGAAAGGGCTTTAAATGCAACAAAAATCACGTCGGGGGACGAAATGTTATTTGCTTGGCTTAGATGCCTGGTACATAAACTGTCTGACTAAAGTCGTCGCAACTGGAACTGTAGCGTGTAACGTTCGACTGAAGTGTTTGAATCGAGGAATCTGTACTTGCGGGCACGCTATAGGGTCCGGCACTAACTCGTCGTCTTTTGGGGTGTTGTTCTTGCTTTATACAGATCCTGACACTATCTACATATTATTATTAACAGACCAAGAATTGAGCGTGCTTGCGACAAAATCATAAGTTAGTTAACTAAACCGGAAGAAAATATAAATAAATTCGGAAAAACTAGAACTCAAAGACTCAAGAATAAGGAGAAATAAAAGAAAAGAAAGAGAGAAATCTTAACGAATGCGAAGCCTCGGATGTTGTTGAGCTTGCATGTTGCCCTCCCTACCTATGATCACCTGCCGCAAGAGCATGGCTCTGGTGACCCCTTATCTACCCTAAGACCGTGAAAACATCAGCTGAGTTCAGTTAATTGGGGGTTTTAGGCCTCCATTTTAATAAACAGTTTACGGAAATAGATTATAATTAATATTCATGAGAATTAGCATATAATTTCAATCGAAATATAGTAATGGGTATAGAAATAGTAATATAGTTTATACAATGGCATGGGTATGTAATAATAATTGTAAATAATAATAATGTAATACTAAGGTATGTAATTTTTTTTAAGTTTAGTTTAGATTTCAATTTGTTTCAGTGTACAAGGCCAATTTGTTTCGTTTGTTTTAAATCGCTTAGGATTGCCTAAATGTTTTGCCTTCAAATTTCTTTCAGCGTGTAAACTAATTTGTTTTGTTGGTTTTAAACCAAATATTAATTCAAATAAATTCTTTTCATGTCGGCGCAAGTACTTAAAATATTTTCCATTATTGTATTCCTTAATTAATAGTTTAGTTTATAAATTCAGAAAAAAAAACAAACTTCATCATTAGATTCGGGACTCAAGTATTATTCAAGTGGCCATTCAATCAAAAGTTTATGTTTAGTTTTCAAAATATAAAGATGTACAATAATAAAGAGAAAATTATATAACTCACGGCAACTTATCCTTCGGCGAAAGATCGATCTCCCGACTCTGGTGTGCTGTAAAAGATTATGGCGTCTTGCACCATAGGGTTAAGATAAACTCAAAAACATTCGATATTTTTGCAAAACGATTTAAATAAAACTTTTAGCCATTATTTGTCCCGATATCTTAGACGCGAAAATAGGTAATTAAATTTAGGTTGTATTTATAACAAACTAATTATTTTTAAACACTTCATTATATTTCATAGATTTTCCAATGATTTGGTTTCCACATGGTTTTGACTTTAGTTGCAGGTTAGAAACGTTCGCAAGTTTTGCAAGCGACTGGGTCGATTTTAGAAATTTTCTCCAAAAGACAATAGAGGGTTAAACCCATTTGACATTATAGGTTGTGTTTGACTACGCCCACGTGTGTATGTGCAGACCGTTGCTGCATGGGGGTGCTTATGTACAAGTCAATCAAAAAAAAAAATATCACTCAAAAAAAAAATATGAGGTTCTGCTTCGAAGACGTTGCAAAAATTTATTCACACATGTCCACTGCTGCTGCTTATGTGTTGTGAGGGCTGCCAAGAGATCACCCGCACGTGTGTAGGATTGGCGGCTGTGTAGGTGTGCAAATGCATAAACGCCAGGTGCGCAGAAAAAACCCGCCGTAAGTTCGCTGCGCATGCGTGAAAGCTGCTGCTGCTGTTGATGTGTGCGACACTGCTGGTAATCACTTGCGCATCCACATGTATATGTCTGGCCTCATGGGGATGAAGTGCATGGGTGTTCGTTGGTTAGATACACGTGAGTTTTATGGGGGTGCTTCTGGGGACATCCGCGTATTTCGATGGCTAGGTACTCCTGGTTTTATGGGGTGCTCCGGTGGACATCCGTAGGTTTTGTTGGTTAGGTACGCCTGGTTTTCATGGGGGTGCTCCGGTGGACATCCGTAGGTTTTGGTTAGGTACGCCTGGTTTTCATGGGGGTGCTCCCGTGGACATCCGTATTTTTTTGGTTAGGTACGCCTGGTTTTCATGGGGGTGCTCCAGTGGACATCCGTATTTTTTTTGGTTAGGTACGCCTGGTTTTCATGGGGGTGCTCCCGTGGACATCCGTATTTTTTGGTTAGGTACGCCTGTCAACCTCGACTTTACATCCCGCTAACTGGGCACAACCTAACAATTGGGAGCGGTAACGGTAAACACCTAATCAAATACACTATTCTCGAGCATATCTACCTTTCGATTGAGCCCCGAGAACGTTTTGGGGTTATGCTGAATTTTTCCCCGGGTCGTTGGCGGCCAAAATTTTGCCAATCCTACCCAACGGAAAACTCGCTGCTGGCCGGGACACACGTTAGGAGCCGGGCCGACTTTAATTTTCCCTAAAACACGGATGGGATTAGATTCGGAAAACTAGCAATTCGCCGGGGAACTTACGGGAAACGTTTCAGCTTTGGCTGCTATCTTTATTTATCTTTTCACTTTCGAATCGCAATACTAGCGATATGCACGCGTACCCGAGTTTAGATTTCGAATTTTCTGGATGGAACTCGGAACTCAAATTTTTTTTGCATGTGCACGCCACGACGGTTCGATTGAAAAGAAATAGAACGGATCCGGAATATGTTGGCCTAGGCTGCCGACGGAAATGCATCGCAGCTGATTACCAAGTCATGAGCTTTCCGGAGCTACCCTGGTCCGGCTGATACTACGATATTACGATAGTCCCTATCAGTTGGCATCTCCAAAAAAAATACTAATTAAACAAAGCTGCCAATTAGGGTTTAAACCAAAGCTTAGATTAAACAAAAAAAAAAAAAAAAAAAAAACCCATAGACTACTTTCAGGCTGAACTAAAAGAAACGTCGCTTCAGTCGCCGCTACAAAGCCCCCCCGATAGAATCAGGCTAGGGTATGTCCTTGCTGATACCCTAGACTGATTAACGACTGAAGACGCGTTACTGTCGGATATCTTTCGCATGATATGTGCCTAACAACCGTCCTTGTAAATCTTCTAGTTCGTAATAAGCGCTTCCTAGCTTTTTCCGAACTCTCGCTTTTACAAAAGAAGGACCGAATTTGGCATTGTAGCCAGTCTGAAAACAACTCTGTTTAAAGTTCCGACGAAATACTTCTTGCCCTTCGGCAAAGGACACGATTCGAGAACGAAGATTATAACGCTTTTCGTTTTCGTCGTGCTTTTCCTGCATTCGCTTACTAGCTTTATCACGAACAATGTCAAACGAATCTTCCCGATTGAACTTCAAGGATCGATCATCCAACAAGTTTAACTTCCTTAACAGAGAGTAAGCGGAACCGGAAGTAATCATATGTTGTCCAAAGACCATGTAGTATGGAGAAGTCCCTATACTAGCATGTACAGAGGATCTTAGAGCACAACATATCCTGCTTAGATACTCGTCCCAGTCCTTTTGGTCAGGGCGCAAGTAAGCCCTAATTGCGGAGATTACAGATCGATTAACGCGCTCAGACGCGTTAGCCTGGGGCGAATGCACTGCAGTCAGAGTGTGTGTAACACCGTACTGCTGCATGAGCTTCTGAAAAGCATGAGAGCGAAATTGCGAGCCGTTATCGGACACAACTGTTTCCGGTGCTCCATACGCCATAAACAATTCCCCTTCAAGGTATTTTATTACGGCATTGATATAAGTCTTTATGTCTGATACAAGGCCAGGCCAGAAATAGTACCGTCTCACTCTCTCAATGGTCTTGTGTATGCCACCGGGGACGACAAAGGACTATCATGCGCTCGCGAAAGGATTTCGGGTACTAATTCTCTGGGTATCCAGAGCTTCCACGCATACTCGTCGTGAACTTGCTCTCCTGTCAAGTGTTCGGCTTTTCGATAAACATAGCCGCTGTCGGTCTTGAGATCAGGAAAATTAGCTTGGTTTGCTTCTACTTTCTCTACAAGATCAACGTAATCAGCGGACTTGAAATATTCAGAATTAAGATCAATGAGCAACCCTTCACGCAAGTCTAAAGCGGCTACTGTATCCTCGTTGACGCGGGACAATGAGTCGGGAACTATGTTAAGGAACCCTCTACGATGCTCAATGTCAAAATTATACCTTTGCACCGCTAAGGCCCATCGAGCTAAGCGTGAATTTAGGTCATGATTGGACATTAACCATTTCAATGATGCATGATCGGTTATGATTTTAAACTTATGCCCTTCTACATACGCCCTAAAATTCTTAAGAGCAACAATCGCAGCTAAACATTCTTGCTCGGTAACTGTATAGTTACGCTGAGCCTTGTTCAGTTTCTTCGAAATGAACGCAATAGGACGCTCGTCTCCTTCTTCAGAGACTTGCACTAAGACTGCACCTACACCGGTTTTACTTGCATCGCAATGTATCGCAAATGGTTTAGCAAAATCGGGGCTACACAAGACCGGAGCCTCACTTAGACACCGCTTTAACTGTTCAAAAGCTTTAATTGCCTCATCCGTCAAGCTAAACTTCCGTTTCGTGGTCATCAGATCAGTCAGAGGAGCGGATTGTGATGCAAAATTTGGAACGAACTTGCGATACCACCCGCACAAGCCCATAAAACTTCTCAAGCTGCGCAAACTTTTGGGTAGCGGAAAGTTTGTGATGGCAGCCACCTTTTCAGGGTCGGTGCGTATTCCACCGTCTCCTATTATATGGCCTAAATAGCGCACACGCAGCATGCAGAAGTGACTTTTGCCAATGTTGATCGTCAAACCTGCACGCCTTATGTGAAGAGCTACCTCCCTTAGCACTTCGAGATGCCTTTCGAAACTAGCAGAAATTACCAACAAATCGTCTAGATAAATGAACACCTCGTTTCTGAGATGAGCTGGAACGACCTTGTCCATTAAGCGCGACATTGTGCTCGTGGCATTACACAGCCCGAACGGCATGACTTTAAATTGGTAGAGGGGCCTACCAGGAACTGTGAACGCTGTTTTGTCACGAGATGCTATGTCTAAAGGCACCTGCCAATAAGCGTCTTTGAGGTCAAGACTAGATATGTACTCTGCTTTTGGTAAACGACTCAAAATGCCACTAATTTGGGGAAGTGGATATGCATCTTTTTCGGTGAAACTGTTCACCTTACGACAATCCAGACAAATCCTTACTTTTCCAGGTTTGGTTACCATTACGATGGGAGAAGACCAAGCGCTTTCAGACTCCTCTATCACATCTAATTCTAACATCCTATCGATCTCGGCATACATAGCCTTCTCTACAGCGGGTGAGACAGGGAAATGGCGTTGTTTTATTGGT
>JBAMCF010001173.1:0-11411 GCA_037075285.1 Drosophila lutescens | reverse complement strand
AAGTTACGCATTGCTTCTCCAAAAAATTTAAATGCAGTTATTGGCGGGTATGCCATAAGATTATGAAACTTAACATTTTTAAACCCTATTTTTAACAGAAAAAATGGCAAAAGAAAGAAATTTAAAAAAACAAATCGAATTTTGGGGCATTTTTGGGGTCTTTTTATACCCGTTACTCGTAGAGTAAAACTATAAACTATAAAAGCTAGAGGATTGGTATTCGGCATGAAGATTCTTGGAGTTCCTACGCAGCGCAAGTTTGTTTCAAAAGGGTCCCACGCCCCCTCTAACGCCCACTATCGCTCATATACGGTTTTAAAAATTTTAATATTTCAGAAAAGTAAAAATGCAGTTTTATTGTGTTTATAAATACCTATCGAAATGTAGAAGACATTTTTCAAATCGGACCATTCGTTAAAAAGTTATGCGTGATCAAAGCTTCTGTCTCCATCTCCCTCGCACTTCCTTTACCTGAGTAACGGGTGTCTGATAGTCGGGGCACCCGACTATAGCGTTCTCTCTTGTCATTAATTTGAATTTAAGCGAATCTAACTTCCTTAGTCAGCTGCAATGCACATATCTAGGGATTGTGTTTATAAAAAACTCATTTTGTGGCTTATATATATTTCGCCCATGTGTGTGCAACGGAGGGAAATAATGCTTTTTACAAATCAACAATTTGTCAATATCTCAACGTTTAAAAACTAATAAATAATTTGCTGATCAGTTTTTTGCATCATAAAAATAAAAGCAATTTTTTAATAAAATTAAACAATATGAGGCACGTGTAAGGAAGGGTAAGAGAATCAATTGATTTTTATACCCATTACTCGTAGAGTAAAAGGGTATATTGTATTCGTGCAAAAGTATGTAACAGCTAGAAGGAAGCGTTTCCGACCCCATAAAGTATATATATTCTTGATCAGGATCACTAGCCGAGTCGATCTAGCCATGTCCGTCTGTCCGTCTGTCTGTCCGTCTGTCTGTCTGTCTGTCTGTCTGTCCGTCTGTCTGTATGAACGCTGAGATCTCGGAAACTATAAAAGCTAGAAGATTGGCGTTTTGCATGCAGATTCTAGGAGTTCCTACGCAGCGCAAGTTTATTTTAAAAAGGTGCCACGCCCCTCTAACGCCCACAATCGCTTATATACGATTTTAAAAATTTCAATATTTCGGAAAAGTAAAAATGCAGTTTTATTGTGTTTATCAATACCTATCGAAATGTAGAAGAAATTTTTCAAATCGGACCATTCGTTAAAAAGTTATTCGTGTTCAAAGTTTCTATCTTCATCTCCCTCGCACTCCCTTTACCTGAGTACCGGGTATCTGATTGTCGGGGCACCCGACTATAGCGTTCTCTCTTGTTTTTTTTTTAATACTTTCAATGCTATTTGCATTTTAAAACACAAAAATCTGTAAGAAAATGTCTTCGATCTGTTGTGGAAATGTAAATGCAACATTCTTTAAGCAAAAGGATAACAGTATTATCATTAATTTGAGTTTAAGCGAATCTAACTTCCTTAGTCAGCTGCAATGCACACACACGCACATATCTAGGGATTGTGTTTATAAAAAACTAATTTTGTGGCTTATATATATTTCGCCCATGTGTGTGTGCAACGGAGCGAAATAATGTTTTTTATAAATCAACAATTTGTCAATATCTCAACGTTTATAAACTAATAAATAGTTTGCTGATCAGTTTTTTGCATCATAAAAATAAAAGCAATTTTAAGGAAAATTTCGACTGTAATAATTAACTTAATGGGATTTCTGTAAGTCTACCGATATTTTAAATTTAACGTTTACCTAAAAAAAGGCGCAATATAAAAGATTTGGGATATATTATGGTACAACTATCAGTTCATCGTCGTTCACCAATTTGTACAGCAGACCAGATCTCATGAAGAAATTGTTTTGGCTGACTTTCTCAGCAAGGATGTCAATTATAGCTTTAAGTTCCTCGTCCTGCGATTGAACACTCTTTAGTTTGCTGTGCAAGTTTTCGTCGGAGATTATCATTACAGGGTAACGGCTTAAAGCATCGGCATGACGTATGCGCGTGCCTGATCTGTGTTCAACTTCAAAGTCAAACTCCTGAAGTGCAAGGGTCCAACGTGCGACTCGAGTACAGACTTCTCTTTTTCCATCGTTTTTGTAAAAGCATTGCAATCGCTGACCAATTTGAAATGCATACCTAAAAGGTAAACTCGGAATTTTCTAAATGCTTCTACCACTTCCAGGATTTCTAACTCGTAACTGGAAAACTTTCTTTCTGCGTTGGTCGTTTTCTTACTCATGTAGTAAACTGGATGTATCTGCTTCTCATTGGGCGACTTTTGAAGCAGAACTGCTCAGAAACCATCAATCGATGCATCTGTATGAAGCTCTGTTTCGTGCTGAGGATGAAAAATCTTCAGAACTGGCTTCTGGGTAATCAGAGTCTTCAGCATGTTAAAAGTATCTATCTCTCTGTCAGAGAAAACAAACTTGGCGTCGTGCTTCATCAGGTCGGTCAAAGGTTTGGCTATGATTGAAAAGTTCAGGATAAATTTACGGAAGTATCCAACCAAACCCAGGAAGCTTTGTAGTTGCTTCTGGTTTGTCGGTAAAGGAAACTTCGACACAGCCTTCGTCTTTTCGTCCGAGATACAAATCTTTTGGTTTTCAATACTATGGCCTAGAAACTCGATTTTCTTTTTGAGGAAACAGCATTTCTTTAGGTTGATCACCAAACCGTAGTCTTCACAGCGCTTGATGACTGTCTTGAGATTGGCTACTGCTTCGCCTTCGTCTGTAGCTGGGACAATGATATCGTCGACATAGGGAATCGCGATACAAGATCGGGTCAAGTCTCGAAAAATGGCGTTAACGTGCCTTTGAAATACTCCTGGAGAATTCGTAAGGTCAAAAGGGGCTTTTAGGAACTGGTACTGGCCATTGTGGGTTACAAAGGACGTGAACTTGCGGCTTTCGACATCTACGTTTACGTGACCATCTTGCAGACGGTCCAATTGATCTATGATCAAAGGAAGGGGAAACATATCTCGTACTATTACCTTGTTAATCCTTCTGTAGTGAATGCAGAGTCGAGTTGTATTGTCGCGCTTCTTGACCAGGACGACCGGACTGCTGTACTCGGACTCAGAGTGCTCGATGATTCCGACCTTGAGCCACTGCTCGATTTGATCGTCGATAATACAACTCTCGGAGAATGCGAATCTACGCGGACGCGAATGTACGGGGGTATCGTCTTTTAACACAATACGCATCGCAACGTTTGTTGTTTTTGTACTCGTCGGCTTATAGTTCTTTATTAGATCGTAAACTTCGCGTTTTGCTTCAGTTGTTGCACTCTCGTCAATGTTTATGTTCAAATTTTCGGCACTTTCGACGTTAATTTTCATTAGCGAACTTATTTCACTTTCGGAGGTTTTCTCGGCTTTGTATTTTAATTCCGTCCCGACTTATTAGAGTTTCAGCGTTGTTGCAAAATTCTGCGCCTAAAACAACTTTTACGTACAGAAAGTCAGAAGAAACAACTAGAAAATTCTCTTTAAACACTTGATCGTTAACTTCGAATTCCTCTTTAAACGATCCGAATGGATTCACCCTGTTTTTGTTTCCGAAACCGATAAGAAAAATGTTCACAGCGCTCAATTTAGGCCTATTAAAGCTTACGTACGATGTTTCACTTATTATCAGAGCTTGCAAGGTTCGGTCAACCTTTTTAAAGTGTTGGGAAAAAACCTGTCACAAAAAACCCTATGACAACTGGGAGTGAGCTAACACCTTAAAAGGGTTTTTGCTTAACAGATGTTACGCTCAGAGCAAAACCCTTTTTTTAGAGTTATTTCGGTTTCTACTGACTACTTTGCTCGGTCTGTTAAGGAAAACGGTCTTTTGTGAATGTATGAGTGTGTATGTGTGACCTGTTCAGTAATGCTTCAGTCGTAACATTGCTTTTTGATTATTAAAATTCAAAAGGGTAAGGGAAAATACGTAATGTGTATTTTCTAAAGCTGAATCTGTAAGATTAGCCCATTTACCATTAAATTCCAATATTCTACATATTTTAAATAATTTACGATTCCAAAAATCCACTTTTGGCATATCTTTCTTATGTAGTAATTAATAACCAAATCCACGTAATAAGAAGCGAATCTTTTTAGCTGCAAGAAAAATTAGAGCTTTTTAACAGGTTAAACCTCCTTTAGCAGTTTCAAATTTGGTTTATGTAGCTTTAAATCAATTCCTAACTATTTAAGAATATCTGCACAACATTATTTGGTTTTATTCAAAATATTTCGAAAGATTTGAAGGAACGCTCGATCCATTTTGTAGGAATAGGCTTGGTTGGAATACTTTGAGCCATTTTTTATCTTAAGACTTATAGTAGTTCATTTGAACCGATCTGCCTTTTATAGCTCATTTGAAAGGTAATTCGTTTCTTTATGGCATTTCTTATTAAAGAAAGTTCCTTATATAGTCAATAAATATATTGAAGCAAACAAAAAAAAATAGCAGCTAACCTAAATTCAGAATACAATTTTATATACATTTATATGTACAATGCAATTTTAGAATTATCTTGATTTCCCATGTAAAATTTATGCATATATCACAGCAGGCCTATACTTTTTCCTTTCTAGAGAAAACCCATTTTTATACCCTTGCAGAGGGTATTATAATTTCAGTCAGATATTGTAACGCAGTGAAGGAGACGTTTCCGACCACATAAAGTATATATATTCTTGATCAGCACCAATAGCCGAGTCCATCTAGCCATGTCCGTCTGTCCGTCTGTCCGTTTCTATGCGAACTAGTCTCTCAGTTTTAAAGCTATCGCAATGAAACTTTCCCAAAAGTCTTCTTTCTATTGCAGGTAGTAATTATGTCGGAGCGAGCCGGATCGGACCTCTATATCTTTGAATGCTTTCAATGCTATTTGCATTTTAAAACACAAAAATCTGTAAGAAAATGTCTTCGATCTGTTGTGGAAATGTAAATGCAATATTTTTTAAGCAAAAGGATATCAGTATAATCATTAATTTGAATTTAAGCGAATCTAACTTCCTTAGTCAGCTTCAATGCACACACACGCACATATCTAGGGATTGTGTTTATAAAATACTCATTTTGTGGCTTATATATATTTCGCCCATGTGTGTGTGCAACGACCGAAATCATGTTTTTACAAATCAACAATTTGTCAATATCTCAACGTTTAAAAACTAATAAATAGTTAGCTGATCAGTTTTTTGCATCATAAAAATAAAAGCAATTTTAAGGAAAATTTCGACTGTAAAAATCAGCTTAATGGGATTTCTGTAAGTCTACCGATATTTATACCAGTTAGTCGTAGAGTAAAAGGGTATATTGTATTCGTGCAAAAGTATGTAACAGCTAGAAGGTAGCGTTTCCGACCCCATAAAGTATATATATTCTTGATCAGGATCACTAGCCGAGTCGATCTAGCCATGTCCGTCTGTCCGTCTGTCCGTCTGTCTGTCCGTCTCTCTGTCTGTATTAACGCTGAGATCTCGGAAAGTATAAAAGCTAGAGGATTGGTATTTGGCATGAAGATTCTTGAAGTTCCTACGCAGCGCAAGTTTGTTTCAAGAAGGTGCCACGCCCCCTCTAACGCCCACAATCGCTTATATACGATTTTAAAAATGTAAATATTTCGGAAAAGTAAAAATGCAGTTTTATTGTGTTTATCAATACCTATCGAAATATAGAAGAAATTTTTCAAATCGGACTATTCGTTAAAAAGTTATGCGTGATCAAAGTTTCTATCTCCATCTCCCTCGCACTCCCTTTACCTGAGTAACGGGTATCTGATAGTCGGGGCACCCGACTATAGCGTTCTCTCTTGTTTTTATACCCTTGCTGAGGGTATTATAATTTTAGTCAGATATTGTAACGCAGTGGAGGAGACGTTTCCGACCACATAAAATATATATATACTTGATCAGCACCAATAGCCGAGTCCATCTAGCCATGTCCGTCTGTCCGTCTGTCCGTCTGTCCGTCTGTCCGTTTCTATGCGAACTAGTCTCTCAGTTTTAAAGCTATCGCAATGAAACTTTCCCAAAAGTCTTCTTTCTATTGCAGGTAGTACATATGTCGGAGCGAGCCGGATCGGACCACTATATCTTTGAATGCTTTCAATGCTATTTGCATTTTAAAACACAAAAATCTGTAAGAAAATGTCTTCGATCTGTTGTGGAAACGTAAATGCAATATTCTTTAAGCAAAAGGATATCAGTATTATCATTAATTTGAATTTAAGCGAATCTAACTTCCTTAGTCAGCTTCAATGCACACACACGCACATATCTAGGGATTGTGTTTATAAAATACTCATTTTGTGGCTTATATATATTTCGCCCATGTGTGTGTGCAACGACCGAAATCATGTTTTTACAAATCAACAATTTGTCAATATCTCAACGTTTAAAAACTAGTATATAGTTAGCTGATCAGTTTTTTGCATCATAAAAATAAAAGCAATTTTAAGGAAAATTTCGACTGTAAAAATCAGCTTAATGGGATTTCTGTAAGTCTACCGATATTTATACCAGTTAGTCGTAGAGTAAAAGGGTATATTGTATTCGTGCAAAAGTATGTAACAGCTAGAAGGAAGCGTATCCGACCCCATAAAGTATATATATTCTTGATCAGAATCACTAGCCGAGTCGATCTAGCCATGTCCGTCTGTCCGTCTGTCCGTCTGTCTGTCCGTCTGTCTGTCTGTATGAACGCTGAGATCTCGTAAACTATAAAAGCTAGAGGATTGGTATTTGGCATGAAGATTCTTGAAGTTCCTACGCAGCGCAGGTTTGTTTCAAGAAGGTGCCACGCCCCCTCTAACGCCCACAATCGCTTATATACGATTTTAAAAATGTAAATATTTCGGAAAAGTAAAAATGCAGTTTTATTGTGTTTATCAATACCTATCGAAATGTATAAAAAATTTTTCAAATCGGATCATTCGTTAAAAAGTTATGCGTGATCAAATATTTTATCTTCATCTCCCTCGCACTCCCTTTACCTGAGTAACGGTATCTGATAGTCGGGGCACCCGACTATAGCGTTCTCTCTTGTTTTTATACCCTTGCTGAGGGTATAAAGTGGAGGAGACGTTTCCGACCACATAAAGTATATATATTCTTGATCAGCACCAATAGCCGAGTCCATCTAGCCATGTGCGTCTGTCCGTCTGTCCGTTTCTATGCGAACTAGTCTCTCAGTTTTAAAGCTATCGCAATGAAACTTTCCCAAAAGTCTTCTTTCTATTGCAGGTAGTACATATGTCGGAGCGAGCCGGATCGTACCACTATATCTTAAGGCTCCCATACGAATAATCAAACAACTATAAAAAAATTCATTGTAACTTTGCAGGAAGTAGGCGTTTTGATTTCTGACAACTTAAAAATGTATTTCTTTTATCTGCGAGGGTATATAAGCTTCGGCTGGCCGAAGCTAGCTTCGTTTCTTGTTTTTGAATGCTTTCAATGCTATTTGCATTTTAAAACACAAAAATCTGTAAGAAAATGTCTTCGATCTGTTGTGGAAATGTAAATGCAATATTCTTTAAGCAAAAGGATATCAGTATTATCATTAATTTGAATTTAAGCGAATCTAACTTCCTTAGTCAGCTTCAATGCACACACACGCACATATCTAGGGATTGTGTTTATAAAATACTCATTTTGTGGCTTATATATATTTCGCCCATGTGTGTGTGCAACGACCGAGATCATGTTTTTACAAATCAACAATTTGTCAATATCTCAACGTTTAAAAACTAATAAATAGTTAGCTGATCAGTTTTTTGCATCATAAAAATAAAAGCAATTTTAAGGAAAATTTCGACTGTAAAAATCAGCTTAATGGGATTTCTGTAAGTCTACCGATATTTATACCAGTTAGTCGTAGAGTAAAAGGGTATATTGTATTCGTGCAAAAGTATGTAACAGCTAGAAGGAAGCGTTTCCGACCCCATAAAGTATATATATTCTTGATCAGGATCACTAGCCGAGTCGATCTAGCCATGTCCGTCTGTCCGTCTGTCTGTCCTTCTGTCTGTCTGTCCGTCTGTCTGTCTGTATGAACGCTGAGATCTCGGAAACTATTAAAGCTAGAGGATTGGTATTTGGCATGAAGATTCTTGAAGTTCCTACGCAGCGCAAGTTTGTTTCAAGAAGGTGCCACGCCCCCTCTAACGCTTACAATTGCTTATATACGATTTTAAAAATGTAAATATTTCGGAAAAGTAAAAATGCAGTTTTATTGTGTTTATCAATACCTATCGAAATGTATAAAAAATTTTTCAAATCGGATCATTCGTTAAAAAGTTATGCGTGATCAAATGTTTTATCTTCATCACCCTCGCACTCCCTTTACCTGAGTAACGGGTATATGATAGTCGGGGCACCCGACTATAACGTTCTCTCTTGTTTAAATTTAACGTTTACCTTGTAAGGATGCTTTTTGCTGGAGTCGGCGTCTCAGTCCGCCCAGGATCCTCATCAGATAAATTTATTATCTTTGAGACAGTTGAGGGACGGGTATCAAGATGTTTTCTTTGGGAAATTCTTACTCGGGTCACCGAGTCGTGTACAAAACGCGGTGGACGGGCCTGGACACGCACCTGCGGCCACGTAGCGGTTGACACTACAGTGAAAACCCTATGAAGCTAACACTAGTGGTACAAACTATTGCGAACAGGCCCGGAATACTCGCAGACGGCACTGTAGCGACTGATCTTGCTGAGAAAACCTCTACGAAAATGCCCGGAGTACTCGCAGACGGCATAATCGGAGGTAACACTGGCGGCCCTAATTATTGTGAACAGGCCCGGAATACTCACAGACGCACTGTTGCGGCTGATCCTGCTGAGAAACCTCTACGAAAATGCCCGGAGTACTCGCAGACGGCATAATCGGAGGTAACACTGGCGGCCCTAATTATTGTGAACAGGCCCGGAATACTCGCAGACGGCACTGTCGCGGCTGATCTTGCTGAGAAACCTCTACGAAAATGCCCGGAGTACTCGCAGACGGCATAATCGGAGGTATGTAACACTGGCGGCCCTAGTTATTGTGAACAGGCCCGCAATACTCACAGACGGCACTGTCGCGGCTGATCCTGCTGACAAACCTCTACGAAAATGCCCGGAGTACTCGCAGACGGCATAATCGGAGGTATGTAACACTGGCGGCCCTAGTTATGGCGAACAGGCCCGGAATACTCACAGACGGCACTGTCGCGGCTGATTCTACCGAGAAACCTCTACGAAAATGCCCGGAGTACTCGCAGACGGCATAATCGGAGGTACCCTAGTTGCACAAAGTATTTCCGCGTTTTGATTTTTGAGTTACTGGTTTTATTTCAAAGGATTTCCTTTCCTAAGCCCTGTCTGTCCCTGTCGCACTCATTATGCTCACCCTGATTGCCGAAGCCAGTGTCCTGGTGTTTTCCGCTCTGCTTTTTAACTCGTTCGCCACGTGGACTTGCGTTTTCCTTTTCTTTGGATTTACTCGTTGGGTTTTTTTTCCACAATTGTTCATCACGCGCGTCGTTCCCGCACAGTGTGGTCGTCGCTCTCTTGTCTGGAAACATTTGTTTGGATTTCGTCGTGGTGGTTCGTTTCTAGTATTTTCTGTGGCGTGATCGTGGTTTGTGTCCTGACTTCGGCAGGGGAAACCTAGGTATTCCCCTAGCTTATTCGATAGTTTTGGCGGTCTCTTAGCCTGGCTAGTTTATTTAAATTACATTCTTCAGGATTCATTTCTCTTAACCTACTGCCGGATATACTTAAATCTAAACAAAAATCATAAAACTATATTTAACTCCAAAAATGTGATTCTTCACACCCCCCTTTACTTCGGGGTGGGGTGTGGATGAACCGTGACGCGCCCGTTTTTGGACAGGTGAATCCGCTACTGCGCTCCGTCGACTTTCTCCAAGCGTCGTATGTCCCTCGTCCGGGGTTGCGCTAGCTCCGGGTTCGGAGCATGGTCGGGATCTCTCGTCTGGTTGTCTCCACTCGCCACTGGTCCGGGGCTACCACCATGGATGGTTCCTGGTGCTCGACCGCCCTGGTGGGTGGTCTGGTCGGTCCAGGCCTCGGCTCGGGTGAACTGTCTGTAAACTGGGCACTCGATCTCGCACACGGCCCCGCATGCGACCTCTTCCCATGTCTGGTGGACAGTTTCCATCAGTTGTCGTTGAACCCTTGCCCTGGCTCCGTTGTGTCGACGTTTCCTCTTAGCGGCCGCTTGCGGTTGCGCCATGCCGGGGTTGCCGTCGAGTTCGCTGGGTGTTCGGCTGTCGTCGGGGTCCGGATTATGGGGCTTTTGCCGTTGTAGTTCGGCCCGCGCCCTGGCTGCTTGGCTGGAAGTACTGGGGCCATCGAACAGCGGTTCGTTGGTGGTGGCTCCTTCGACCCTTGGTACGACGATCCCGGATGTCGGCAGCTGCTTCCTAGATATCATAGATGAGACCTGGTCCATACAGTTCCTGATAGGACGGCGGTGGGGTGACCTGTCGTGTCTGCGTCTCCCTCCACAGGGGTGGGCGGTAGTCGTCGGAGTCCGAGAGCTCGATGACTTCGACTGGAGTGGTATGGGATGACTGCACTCTGGACGCCGTACTTCTGTTCGTCGTGGCGTCTGACCTGGCCATGGTATCCGATTCGTTGGCGCTGGAAATGTCCTCATACCGCGGCGGTAGGGTGGTCATTTCGGCGGTAGTGGGCCATACGGCGACGCTGGACATCTCTCTGGTAGTAGCCAGCACTGGGGCGCTGGGCAACTCGCCAGTAGTAGCCAGCACTGCGGCGCTGGGCAACTCGCCAGTAGTAGCCAGAACTGTATCGTGGGACAATTCGCCAATAATGGACATCACGACGTCGCTGGGCCTTGGTGAGGTCCGGTTGCGGTAATTTCCGAATCGGCCGTCTGGTTCCACGTCCATGTCGCTGGCGCTCCCAAGGTGTTCTCCTATTGGGACGCAGAGGTCGAGCACGTCGTCGATGGAAAGACCGGTGCCCTCAGCCTCTTGTATGAAGTCGTCTGGTTTCCACAACGTGTCAGTCAGGAGGTCTCTCATGAAAAGCTGTAGAGCCTCGTCCATCTGATTGGTGATGACGTCGTAGTCGTCGTCGTCGGCCATTGTGCCCGTCACTGGGCGTCTCGGATCCCTGGAACTCATGGGGCTGTGGGGAAAGAAACTTAGTATATCTTAAATACTCGATGTCCCTATGAGTGCGATTGTCTAAGCTAAACCTAACTTCTTCCTACGTAACTCTTTTGTATGCATTATCTTAACAATGGGTTTCTAAGTATTCAATAATAATAATAAACCTCGGTCGTGGAATTATTTGGTGGCCTGTCACTGTC
>JBAMCF010001170.1:0-19050 GCA_037075285.1 Drosophila lutescens | reverse complement strand
CTCACATGGCGAATATCTAGACTAGCCCCGATTCCATGACTTATTTGTAGAGTTAGTTCACAATAAAGCATATTCCGCCAATCAGAAGCTACACATTCTCCAGAACTCTCTTAGTGGCGAATCAAGGAATGTTTTAACAGATACAGCCTTCTCACAAGATGGATTTGACGACACCTGGCAACGACTAAAGGCCAGATATCAAAACAACATCTGCAAAATATGCAATACAAGCTCACATCGCCCACTGTCGTGTCCCATATTTCGCAAGATGGATGCAGAAAAGCGACGCAAGACAATAATAACAATGGCAGGGTGTGTCAATTGCCTGTCAACCTATCAAAGGACTAGCAACTGTCCATCCCCACTAACTTGTCGGTTTTGCCGTCAAAGACACCATTCGACGCTGCACAGACATCAAGAATCTTCAGCACAGGTGTCGGTCGTAACCACCCAGAACGAACTACCTCAACATCAGGAGGAACAACCTTCAAATCACCAACAGACCAGCAACAACTGGGTTACAACCATGCTTTGTCAACAACCACAAAGGGGCTACGTATTGTTGGCCACAGCCACAGTTGCAGTACAAGGTCTCACCACCCCACAGGAACAATGCCTCACATTACTTGACTCTGGGTCTCAACTAAATCTTATATCCAGAAAAATGGCAGACAGACTGGCTTTAATCACCACGAAAACATCAGTAAACTTCCATGGGGTCGGTGGATCCATTCAAGATGCCTCAGAACAGGCCCGACTACGAATCTCTTCAGTAACATCAAGGTTTCAGATGGACATCGACGTAATAATCTTACCACACGTAATGGACAATCAACCGTCCGAACCAATAAGGGAAACACTGAACATTCCCGACGATTTAGTATTGGCTGACCCTGACTTTCGACAACCAGGGAGCATAGACTAAATCCTCAGCGCTGAAGTTTTTACACGAATATTAAAGGGTGGTATCATCAACTTAGGAAAGGAGAAGCCAC
Organism: Drosophila lutescens; assembly: GCA_037075285.1. Classification (NCBI taxonomy): domain Eukaryota; kingdom Metazoa; phylum Arthropoda; class Insecta; order Diptera; family Drosophilidae; genus Drosophila; species Drosophila lutescens. The sequence continues at coordinate 18,055 of JBAMCF010001170.1, read as the reverse complement.
GTTTAATGGAAACCGCCCTTGGATGGATTGTCATGGGCCCGATCAAACAACCATACACAACAGCCGTAACAGGAAAACTCACTATAAGTAAAGAGGAAGATCCTTCGTCAGCATTGGAAAAATTTTGGAAACTAGACACCTTTACTACTGAACTACAGCCATTAACAGTTCAGGAACGGCTCTGCGAAGAGCATTTTACGACAAATGTAAAACTGTGTGCCGATCAACGACTAATGGTAAGACTACCATTCTCGGAAGACCCCAAGGGTTTGGGGCAATCATTGTGCATGGCCCAAAAAAGATTTGAGAGTTTAGAAAGACGACTACAAAGAGATCCCACAACACTAGAGGGATACGTGGCGTTTATGGATGAGTATGAACATTTAAAACATATGACAGAAGTGCAGCTGTCGAAAGTTCCAAACACCCATTATTTCATTCCCCATCACTGCATTCTGAAACCAGACAGCTCCACCACAAAATTAAGAGTAGTGTTTGATGCCTCAGCAAAAAGCTCGACAGGTAACAGTCTAAACAACATTCTGAGAGTTGGACCAACAGTACAAAGTGAGCTGTTATCAATTCTGTTACGTTTTCGTACATACCGGTTTGTGTTTACAGCAGACATCGAAAAAATGTATCGACAAATTTGGGTTCACCCAAAGGACAAGGCGTATCAGCTTATACTTTGGCGACGGACACCATACGAAAAAATGCGATATTTTCAGTTAAACACAGTCACATATGGGACAGCATGCGCCCCTTACCTAGCGACAAAATGTTTACAACATTTGGCATCAATAGCTTCAAAAACTCAGCTATTAGGTGCAACGGCCATCAAGCAAAACTTCTACGAAGATGATTGCCTATCCGGGGCAGACACAATAGAAGAAGCAATGAAACAGCAAGCTCAGATCTGTGAGATTCTCGGGGAAGCAAAAATGAAGTTACGAAAATGGTGTTCAAATCATCCAGAATTGCTAAAAAACATTCCAAAGGATGATCAGGCTCTGAATCTCGACTTCAGTAAATTTTCCGATGCCACAATAAGGACGTTGGGAATAATATGGAACCCCAAGGAAGACAAACTTCAAGGTCGGGTGACCCCATATGAACAAGGAAAGGTCACAAAGCGAATTGTCTGTTCGGAGCTTGCAAAAATATTTGATCCACTAGGATTACTTTGCCCCATAACCACAACAGCAAAGATATTTATGCAACAATTATGGCAAAAGGCTCTCGACTGGGATACAAGACTAGACAAGGAAGATACAAATCACTGGCAAGCATTTCGGAAGAACACTCAAATTTTAACAACCATAGAATTACCTAGATGCCCATTCCCAGATGACAAGTCAAAAACTATACAACTTCACATATTCACTGATGCATCCGAAGTCGCCTACGGAACATCGGCATACATCCGCACAACCACAGTCAACAGGTCAATAGTGAGCAATCTTCTCTGCGCAAAATCACGCGTAGGACCATTAGCAAAACAGACATTACCGAGATTAGAACTATGTGCAGCCGTGCTGGGAGCAGAGCTCGCAGCAAGAATTCAAAGGGATGTACAAATAAGTTTTGATAAGGTGCAGTATTGGACCGATTCTACGATAGTATTGGCATGGATAAATGCATCAGCATCATCGTTTCACACATTTGTAGCAAATAGAATATCCAGAATCCATGAACTAACAAATCCAAGTCATTGGACTCACGTATCATCCGAAGACAACCCAGCAGACCTAGTATCCAGAGGATGTTCAGCGCAACAATTGAGGCATAGAAGTTTTTGGTTCTGTGGTCCGCCTTTTTTGACAACAGAACAGGAGACATGGAAGCAATCAGCCAAGCCGATATTCGATGGCGAAGATCTCGAGCGAAGAAACGTCAACACCCAAGTAATGGCAACCACAACAAGCAGTGATTGGACGAAGGAGATCAATCATCATGGATCTTTTAATACGTTGATAACAATCACGGGATGGATGCTACGTTTCTTAAATAACTGTAAAAGGGGCAAACAAAGAGAAACAGGACCGATAACTACAAAAGAGCGGGAAGAAGCACTACAACGAATAATGCAAAAAATACAAGGAGCAGGGTTCCAGGCAACAATCAATCAACTAAAAAAGGGTGGATGTGTAGCAGTATCAGATCCTTATCGATCGTTGGATCCGTTTCTGGACAAAAACAATCTGTTGCGAGTAGGAGGACGATTGCAGAACTCAAATTTAACATTCGACGAAAAACACCCTATGATGCTTCCAGCTAATCATGAGGTAACTCGACTCATGTTTGAAGATAAACATAGGCAATTCAAGCACTGCGGCCCCCAGGCTTTATTGGCAATTACAAGGCAACGATTTTGGACAATCAACGGAAAACAACTCGCATCGACAACCGTACGACGGTGCGTTATTTGCTGTCGGGCTCGGCCAAGACTATTAAAACAAATCATGAGTCCGATACCAGGGGATCGAGTAAGTTCCTCAAGACCATTTAGAATCAGCGGAGTAGATTATTGTGGACCATTCTGCGTTCATTACAAAATCAGAGGAAAGAAGCCACACAAGGTGTATTTAGCTATTTTCTGCTGTTTTTCCACCAAGGCAGTGCATTTGGAAGTGGTATCAGATTTAACCACTCAAGCCTTCCTTGCAGCACTTAAAAGATTCAACGGACGTAGAGGAATAGCCGAAAAAATATGCTGCGACAACGCCACAAATTTTGTTGGCGCTAGGAATTAATTTTACGAAATAAAGGCAAGCATTTATTCAACAGAAGCGCAAGAAGCAATTAAAAAAACATGCTCTCAACTAGGAACGGAATTTCAATTTATTCCTCCTAGGGCCCCTCATTTTGGTGGACTTTGGGAGGCAGCTGTAAAATCAGCCAAGCACTTGCTAATACGCACTGTATCAACGGCGGACTTAACTTACGAGGAACTAGAAACAGTTGTCATTGACATCGAGGCAATATTAAATTCCCGACCGCTCACTCCGATTTCTTCCAGCCCTCGGGACTTGGCAGCCTTGCCACCAGGACATTTTCTGATCGGAGGACCACTTACCGCGTCTCCAGATATTCATAACAGAGAAGTTCGGTCAGGCCAGGTGACTAGGTGGAAACAGATTGACAAAGTCAGACAAGACTTTTGGAAACGTTGGAGCCACGAATACTTGCACGAGCTCCAAAACAGATCAAAATGGACCAGGAAGGAAAAGGCAGTGCAAATAGGAGACTTGGTGGTCATAAGGGAAGACAATATATCCCCTCTGCAGTGGCCGCTGGGGAGAGTCCTCACAGCACATCAAGGAAAGGATGGAGCAGTAAGGGTGGCCAGCTTGCGGACAGCAGCAGGAGAATGTGTCCGAGCGATACATCGGCTGGCAATATTACCAGCAAGAGAATTCAGTAGCCTCAGACGGACTCAGAAGATCGCATCATAGCATCATAGGCAAAGAAGAGGTGCTCTGGACTTGGTGGGTAACCTAGCCAATGGTCTGTTTGGAGTATTAGATTCTCAGTACGCAAAAAGGATGGAAGAAGTCTTACAGAAAATCAAGGCCAAGGAAATTTTCAACACCCATTTACTAAGGAACCAGACGTCAATTCTCGACAGCACAATCAATATCATGAGGACCAGTAGCGGTGCGATGGAGCAGACGATCGTCCACATGGAAGCGCAAATTAAGGGACTGGAAAATGCGATACAAACAGGAAATCTGGGTCATATAGCAGCAGAACTAACGTTGGTGGCAGGCCACATTAAGCGAACTCAAGCGTCGATTATTAATATTATGACAGGACTAAAAGGAGGAATAATTGTCCGGCGTTAGTCTCCGTGGAACAATTAAAGAAGGAACTGGTGAATATTCAAGCACATTTACCAAAGGGAAGACGGTTACCAATCACACGTGATACCATTCACGATATCTACGCAGTGATGACAACGGAAGTACAGGAATTTGACGATTCCTTAGTATTTCACATCAAAATCCCACTAGTAGATGAAGAAGAATACAACGTCTACCATTTAACACCTATTCCAATGGTAAGACAGAACAAGATACTAGCGTTGAAGACAGATACAGAATATCTAGCGATAAGTGACCATCGAGACCGACATTTCGCAATAACCATGGAAAGGTTAAAACAGTGTACGAGGTTATTAAGCGGGCCCATGTTGTGTAACATGCAGCAAGCTACGTTGGGTTCGGAACATGAACAATTACAATGCACACTAGCGGCCATACAGAGTGAGCAAAACAAAGAATGCGTACCAAAGGACGCCCCAAACACATGGATTTTTGCGACGACACATGAAATAACGCTAACATATGTGTGTGGCGAAAGTCGGGGGCAAATCCAGGTCAACAATAGCGGTAAGCTGACCATTAATACGGATTGCATAGCTCGAAGTCAAATGGTCACGCTGCAAGGCCATCCGGTAGGAAGATCAACAATAACAGAAGCAGCGACAACGGTGTTTATACATCCGTTTGAACAAATAAAGGTAGTGAACCATAACCACCAGAGTACGGCAAATGTGAGCAAAACGGAGGAAAAACTAGTTCAACTACAGCAAAAAATCCATCACTTACAGGAGCAAGAAAACGGTCACCCAGAGTTCGAAGAGAAGGGGCTGGAAAGATACCCAAAACTACTCACAATTGGCGTAGGGTCGGTAATGGTATTATTATTGGTAGCGATAATAATATTCAGGCGACGAGCCAAGAACAAAAGAATGCAGTGTCAGGAGAACGCAGCCACACAAGCTGATGACATGCCAATTCCAATGACCAGAGTAAAAAAAATTCACATCGTTGGAATAAAATACACTAATAAGCAGTACACGTTAAAAAAAAACTTTTATTTAAAAAAAAAAGAACGAGGTAGGGTTACTCGTGGCCACAATCACTATCGGTACTACAATACAGATCAAGGACGTCAGCATTAGGCACTGGAGGACCAGTTGAAGAAACAGCAACGACAGCCAACCGGACAACAGCAAATCGGATATCAGGAAGGAGGATAAAATAACCAGGGTGAACCTTTACAAGCTGATGTGGAGGATAGAGCATCCCGTTCACAATCGGTCCAGTATCAGTTCGGAGCAAGGCGGTATTACGATGTTTCTTTATGAAGTGTCCAGGAATATTATCCAGTAAAGACCAACGATTCGAGACCCGAGTCGAGGTCAGCGAGCCATCAATGTCCAAAACGAGTTCCTAGTGAATAGTAAAAACCATGGTTGGAGAGTGAACAAAGCCACGACCAAGACCCGAAATTTATTTAATAATTAAATAACTGACCACGTAGGGTCGGAACAGCATTCGATTCCAGAATCAGAATCATTGTCACAAGAACATCTGCACGTACAGGGGGACTGGAGCTGCGATGCACCCCCAGAACAGCACGCCGGAATATTAAGACGGAGTCAGGATAAAGCCGGACAGCATGATTAGCAGGATATCGCCGATCTCGCCAAACGAAGTCAATGGGGCTGTTGATCCAGAGCTGGTTACCTCTACGACAAACTTTTGGGCCAGCTGGATACAGGAATCGAACGCCGTGCGGAAGCCGCTTAGCAGTGGATGGACAGGCAAACTGAAAAACCAAGTCTGTGGTCGGAACAAGTATCATGGTGACTACTGATCTAGCACGCCTACAGATCAACACTTATATTAACGGTACCCGTCAATGGGGGGAGAATGTTGGTAACCAAGGTTGCTCAACATGGGTCAACAACAAAGACCACCCAACGCAACTGGGTTGCAAGCCGTTTTGGCCAACATGTAGCCACAATTATTAGAACTCACACAGCGACCAGGCGCCCAGTAGCAGAATCGACAGAACGCAGCAGAGCAGACGCAGCAGAACTCATACAGCGATCAGGCGCCCAGTAGCAGAATCAACAGAACGCAGCAGTGCAGACGCAGCAGAACCCAGTCGGTCACCAGCGCCAAGTCAGTAGGTCAAAATAAGTAATTAAGTCATCGGCACAGCCATACATGTATGACCCAGATAATTATAAACGCCCGTTTTCCGGGTTAGAATAGTATTTAAGATAGCACCAACAGATGAATAAAGTCAGTTACAAACTCAACCGCTCACCCAAGTGTCTTAATTCACCACGTATTCCCGTGATTCAACTCAAGCGCAGTGCATTCTATCAACCCGTAGTCCGCAAGTCGTAATCAAGCTTACAACCGTCGCCCTGCGTTGATCGTCCTGCCGCTACCTCCGCCCAACACGGCCGTCACTTAACCCACGCCCAACACGGTTCCCAGCCCGTTCTCCACATCATTGGCAACACGGTTCTCAGCCCGTTACATACGTCCGCGAGCCAACTTCCTGACCGTCAGGACGAAGTTCCATACAATTAAAACGTCTCCGTGCCAGCAGTGCGAACTATTACTGTTCGGTTACAGACCCGTCTGTGTGTCCACACTCGCGTAGGCACAAACATGATTTATGGTGGATTTTTAAAGTTCGGATTTTTCAACTTTTTTCGGTTGACAGAGTCCAAATTCAAGATTTATCGTAGGCGGCGACATGTAAACAAAAATTAGTGGTGATGGCAGCCGGGTCAAAAAATAGCTAAATCAGATATATAAAAGCTAGAAATTTAAAAAAAAAAAAGGAATTTCATTTTTAAAAATACCTTAAAAAAATATAGAAGAGCTATCCGAAGAAGTATAATTATCCATTTTGACGGGACATACTGGATATGGTACATTAGCGGAATGAATTTTGGGAAGTGTCACTAAGCGCACTTTTTTTTCGAGTTTTTACGATATATACAGTCGTTACAGTCGACCAAAAAACACATTTTTCATCTTTTTTTCATATCCAATCATATTGACCTGTATGGCAAAGTTAAGCTCTGTTCTATTGACTTTAAACGAAAACTGGCCCAATAGGGTGGATATAAGCTGCCGAGATATAAGAAGAAATTCGAAAAAAGTCCGAAATTTAACATTTTAATCGTTTTTAATCTAAATTATTTACGAATAATCGAGCACCAGGGTCACACTTTTTAGCATCGTTTTAAAGCTTATTGTCTTAGGTACTATCGATGAAAATTTGGTAATTATTCGATAACATTTATGGAAGCTATAGCAAATTAAACATGCAGGATCAAAGTGAGCATTTTCGGCACATTTTGCTTTTTTATTTACGAAAAGGAAAAAAAGTGGTCGAAGCTCGCGAAAAATTGTGCGAAGTGTATGGTAAAGATGCCATGAGTGATCGCCAATGTCAGCGCTGGTTTGCCAAATTCAGGCTTGGAGATTTTAAGGTTAAAGACGCCCCACGTTCTGGTCGACCATCGGCGAACAAATTCAGGCTTTGCTGGATGAAAACCGGTGTTATTCAACGCGGGAGATGTCAGAGAAGCTCAGTGTGTCACATACAACGGTTGAAAACCATTTGAAGAAACTTGGCTACGTAAACAAGCTCGATGTTTGGATTCCGCATAACTTAAAGGAAATTCACCTTACTAAGCGTATCAATATCTGCCATTCTCTGCAGCAACGGTTTAAAAACGATCCTTTTTTGAAGCGGATCATTACTGGCGACGAAAAGTGGGTTGTTTACAATTATGTCCAACGAAAAAGATCATGGAGCAAAAAAGATGAGCCAGCCCAAGCCACATCAAAGGCCGATATCCATCAGAGGAAAGTTATGCTGTCTGTTTGGTGGAATTGGAAGAGTGTAGTGCACTTTGAGCCGCTGGGACAGAATGAAACCATCAATTCAGATGTGTACTGTTGCCAGCTATCCAATTTGGCGGAAAAAATAAAGAAAAGGAGCCGGCACTAGCTAATCGCAAGGGTATAGTCTTTCACCATGACAACGCTAGGCCCCACACATCATTGGTCACTCGGCAAAAAATAACGGAGCTGAATTGGGAAGTGCTACCACATCTACCTTATAGTCCGGACTTAGCACCTTCAGATTACCATTTGTAAAAACTTTGATTCATACATTTATTATTATTTTAATTTATATATTGTTATTGTTTTCTAGAAACACAGTTGCGTATTTTAATGGATGTTGCAGAAACGCCGTCTGTCTGAACAATCTGTTAGTTTGAAGTTACGTACATATGTACTTACATTAGGGCGGACGTTTTTGCCGATTGGTACCTTAAATTAAAGCATGAATTTTACGTGTCGTATAAATAATTTGTAGTCAAACTTTGTGACCGTTGCGCACCTCCTAAGTGTTTAAATAATTTGTTTTTCCAAAGTTTAGCTTTTTTTTTTTTTTTTTTTTTTTTTTTTTTGCACAAATTTATTGAACACAGAAAGCTATCATTTAAGATTCTGAGCTCATATGACCTTAAAAAAGGCCAACCTAATATAATTCATACATACCTATTACTATGTTTATAGGATAGGAATCACGATTTCTTTCCCTATCAGCTGAGAGTGAATAAAAGCATGAATTCTCGGCTGTCGTATAAACAGGGGTTATTTCTATTTCGCGCTTTCAAGAAATCGTGATTCCCATCGTATAAACATAGTAATAGTCAACATTCGTGTGTTGCCGAATTCATGAAATGGCGTTTATACAGACACGAATCGGCCGAAAGCGTGAAATGATAGCGTGAATTCGGCATCGTATAAACACAGTATATGTATGTATGTATGTAAGCATTACCAACAAACAATATGACTGCGTTTTAAATGCACAATAATAAATTATCGATACATTTATTTCATAAATTTATTTATGGTATTTGTTTGTTAAAAACACTTTTGATTTTTCTGAACTGCCGTTCAGTTCATTCAATATGTACATATGTACATATGTATGAATGGGAGGAATGTGGGAAACCGAGATTATTATTACATACAATTTATTGAAAAGTATCATATTAACATAAATTTAAACTTTCCACATTTACAGTCATTGCATTACACGCACTTTTACCATAAGTCCCCATAATCAATGATATATACATATATATTAAAAATAAATAAATATTAAAAACTATTATTTAAATTTAATACACCTATATAAAAAGAGGTTATTGAATCTTTGCAGCTAAAAGTGCTCTTTTTATAACAGTAAATAAATGTACCAAAATAATACCCCCGAAATAGACGCTATATGCCAGAAAATTTTGAGGACTGTCCCTAAAATCAGCAAAAGTCCTTTAAATGATCGATATACATATAAAATGTCCACAACGTCAACTTTAAATTAAATTTATTCAATTTAATAAATTGTTGCTGGACATAATTTATTCTACATATAATTATGTATATATAATTTTTTCGTGGCCTATATATATATAATAAAATGTTTGCACCATAAGTTTAATATAAAAAAAAAACTTTATTTAATTTAATTTTAAACTGGTTACAATATTTTTTTATTTGGAAGAACACTGACTGTCTTTAGACAAGTCTCAAACTGAACTCGCTTCTTAACTTAAACTTCATTGATGATTATACCTCGGTTCTGAGCTTTAGAGCTTTCTATGAGTGGAGTTAGCTTTAATTGAGTGAGTTTTAATATTGCCCTTTGGATTGTTGATTGATAATGCACCGGCGACTCAATCCGATTGTTTAGTCTAAATCTTTTGGGGATTCTTTCTCATGGTAATTTTCCATTGAGGGTCCGAAAAGTGTGGGAACGAACTGATAATGTAATTTGATTCGTTCTGGATGTTTAGTCTAAAGCTTGGGTACATTTGCAATTAGATATTGGCTGGTGGCGTACTAAGGTTATCTGAAGGGTGGATTCTGGGATGGTGTATGTGTGTGTAAGTGTGTGGGCGTATGGACATGTGCATATTAAAACGCATGGTAGCAAGTAGGTCTTTCTGCTCACTTTTATTTGATACTAATGGAGTTCTTGTTTCCGCATCGTTTAGCAGACTTTCAACAATTTCTAAATGACAAAAAGGTAAATTATAGGTTTTAAACCTTTGCATTTAAAAAAAAATATTCAAATCTTGTAATTGCTATGATTTGTATACTATTCGATACATAAGTAAACTCATTAATCAGGAATTAACAAAAAAAAACCTTTTTTTTATTGAATATTATTGTTGTATTGCCAATTAAAATAAAAAAAAAACCTTTGTTGGAAAAAACTTTTTATACCCTTGCAGAGGGTATTATAATTTCAGTCAGATGTTTGCAACGCAGTGAAGGAGACGTTTCCGACCACATATATGTATATTCTTGATCAGCATCAATAGCCGAGTCCATCTAGCCATGTCCGTCTGTCCGTTTCTATGCGAACTAGTCCCTCAGTTTTAAAGCTATCGCGATGAAACTTTCCCAAAAGTCTTCTTTCTATTGCAGGTAGTACATATGTCGGAACGAGCCGGATCGGACCACTATATCTTATGGCTGCCATAGGAATAATTAACAAAATAATAGAAAAAACTTTATAGAAAGTAGGATTTTTGATTTTTGACAATGTAAAAACAACATTTTAGGTAGGCATACCTGCAAGGGTATATAAACTTCGGCTGGCCGAAGTTAACTTCCTTTCTTGTTTTTTATGAAAATGGAGCAAAACTTTGCCAACTATCTGTTTCTCTCGGTTGCCATTAAAGATTACTTCAAATAATTTAATTATTTGTGAAGTCCCCAAACAAAACATTGATACGGTATGCTTATATACAGCACAGAGATGCCACCTTTCAGAAAAAAATTATATACAATTTTTTAAATATAGCTTTAACTTAAGAATTTTCAACATGTTTTCATCGAAATGGGGATAGAATATCATATTAACATAAATTTAAACTTTTTACATTTATAGTCATTGCAATACACGCACTTTTACCAGAAGTCCCCATAAACAATGATAAATATATATTAAAAAAAATATATATATTAAAAACTATTATTTAAAATGAGTATATATAAGAACAGGTTATTGAATCTTTGCAGCAAAAAGACCAAAATACTCTTCGTATATTAAAATGTCCCCGAAATAGACGTTTTATGCCAGAAAATTTTGAGGACTGTCCCTAAAATCAGCAAAAGTCCTTTAAATGATCGATATACATAAAAAATGTCCCCAACGTCAACGTTGTGCATATATATATATATATATATATATATATATAAATAAAAACAAATTAAAAACACAAAAAAAAAAAATACAAAATATAAATAATATAATTTTTCTCTAAGTTTGTAAAATTAATACTAGAAAATAACTCCATTATATTACGTTATTTTTCAAAAGGAGGGAGATGTAGTATGCACACATATTAAATATATATATTGAGCACCCACTGTACCAAGAGTACAGTGCTTATACAATTCAAGGTCTCGGTCATCAACATAAATGCCCGAAATACAAACCGCTCACTGTGCCTTGGCCCGCTCGCTAAAAGTGCAAGTGTCAGCATAATTGCAACACGAGCGGACCTCATGCATGTGCATATATCTCCGAGCTCCGGACTAAGAGAGCATAGCTATATACTTTAGAATATAAGAATATACAGGCCGTCTCTCCGCTGCCGCTGTTGGCAGTGCCGCTACGGGACTTAGACCTTTTTAACTCCTAAGTAAATTGGGCTCGACAAGAATCTCTGACGAGCTTGGAGCGGCAACAACGGCTGCTCCTATAGCCCAAACTAAAGTTGTGAAAAACTCTATTTTAAATAAATAAAATTACAAACTAAATTGGAACATTACATACAAAGAATCTTATTATTGATGGCGTGAAGAAAACGCCTTTTTACAACCTATTCGTGCGTTTTTATTTATAACTAATATAAGGGTGGCATATTCGTTGTTTTCCACACAAACATTTGTTGACCCCGACGTGATAGCAGTTTTATCGGAGTCTGCAATTCGGTCTCGCGATTGTTTAATATAGTTTAAACAAACGCTTTGTTTCGCTGTCGTTTTCGTGCATTCGGTCACAAACACACGATCATACATATGTCATATGTGCATATAAAGGTGCACAGCCGGCCGTTGTTAACCTCTACATTTTCGCGGTCAAAAATATAAGGTGTTTCGTGCCTCTTTTCGTTCTTTTTTTTTTCTTGTGATCAAAATAAAAATGTCTGATACGGAAAACTCGGTTCGGGCTAAAAATGAATCCATAACTGACGTTGACTACTACCGAGTCAAAGCCCAATCTACTTTGCGGCAAATTAGCTCGATGAAATTTTATTTAAACCCTGAGGCGATTAATCAGTTTGACGAAGCTGATTTGCTAGCGCGAATGGAATGGATCAATTCCCTAAACCAGGCATTTGATTCTGCGCAGACATCGTTGGAAAGACTGGATTTTGCAGAGATTTCGAGCGACCATCGGATTGAATTTGCCGAGGTTTTCATGGATGTGAAGGCGAAACTAAATCGAGGCTTGGCTGCTCATCGCAAGTCGCAATTGCCGGCTTCAAACGCTGCAAGTTCAACATCTATTAATCTCACTAATAATGCGGATCTCTCTTTTCGATCTAGGAAGCCCCGGTTGCCAAATACGGAAATTGCGATGCACCCCCAGAACAGCACGCCGGAATATTAAGACGGATCCATCATCCAATACGACTACGGAGTCAGGATAAAGCCGGACAGCATGATTAGCAGGATATCGCCGATCTCGCCAAACGAAGTCAATGGGGCTGTTGGTCCAGAGCTGGTTACCTCTACGACAAACTTTTGGGCCAGCTGGATACAGGAATCGAACGCCGTGCGGAAGCCGCTTAGCAGTGGATTGACAGGCAAACTGAAAAACCAAGTCTGTGGTCGGAACAAGTATCATGGTGACTAGTGAACTAGCACGCCTACAGATCAACACTTATATTAACGGTACCCGTCAATGGAGGGGAGAATGTTGGTAACCAAGGTTGCTCAACATGGGTCAACAACAAAGACCACCCAACGCAACTGGGTTGCAAACCGTGTTGGCCAACATGTAGCCACAATTATTGGAACTCACACAGCGATCAGGCACCCAGTAGCAGAATCAACATAAAGCAGCAGTGCAGACGCAGCAGAGCTCAGTCAGTCACCAGCGCCAAGTCAGCAGGTCAAAAATAAGTAATTAAGTCATCGGCACAGCTATACATGTATGACCCAGATAATTGTATACGCCCGTTTTCCGGGTTAGAATAGTATTTAAGATAGCACCAACAGATGAATAAAGTCAGTTACAAACTCAACCGCTCACCCAAGTGTCTTAATTCACCACGTATTCCCGTGATTCAACTCAAGCGCAGTGCCTTCTATCAACCCGTAGTTCGCAAGTCGTAATCAAGCTTACAACCGTCGCCCTGCGTTGATCGTCCTGCCGCTACCTCCGCCCAACACGGCCGTCACTTAACCCACGCCCAACACGGTTCCCAGCCCGTTCTCCACATCAGTGGCAACACGGTTCTCAGCCCGTTACATACGTCCGCGAGCCAACTTTCTGACCGTCAGGACAAAGTTCCATACAATTAAAGCGCCTCCGTGCCAGCAGTGCGAACTATTACTGTTCGGTTACAGACCCGTCTGTGTGTCCACACTCGCGTAGGCACAAACATTGGTGACCCCGGTCAATCTATCGACCGCCTTCCGTTAGGAAAGTATCAAGCAGATCTTAACAGGTAAGACTCGTCACTATTCTCCTGTCCAGAGTCCAAGACATCTGATCAGTGACGTACCAAAGCAGATCATGTCAACCTCCTTTATCGAGGAAACAAGTCAGAATAGAGTTGACTTACACAATCGGCTACTTGCCGATCAAAATGAGGTACAAGGTCATATCCAACAAATCATCAAGAATTATGGTAAGGACTCAGCCGAACGACGCCGACGAGACGGATATTATTCCGGTCGACTAAACCAGTTGAACGATCTCTGGCAACAGTTTTGTGACCTAGATGAAGAGGTCGAAATGCCGGCTCTAATTCTAGCATAAACGGCACAAACAATCACTACAGCGTTACAACGACATCTGGAGCTTCAATGGGAAATATTGAGACACCCCCATGATGAAGTCGACAATATACCTGGAGCAGTGGATGCTGCCGAAGCAGAAATAACTCGATTCAGGGCATTATACGAAGAATATGAAATGACCCTACATCGAGAAAACGACACTAAAATGAGTTTAAATCTATCGCTCCCACCAATCTTCCCTCCTTTATCGAAGAAACAAGTCAGAATAGAGTTGACTTACACAATCGGCTACTTGCCGATCAAAATGAGGTACAAGGTCATATCCAACAAATCATCAAGAATTATATATTTGGACGTTGATGCACTATGATCAGTACAAACAAGTGGCCCTTACGACACCAAGCAAAGCTTGTTACGCGCGGAGCCCTAAACCGTTTTGGGCAAGTAAGCGGAATCGCGGACATGGAAAAAATACGATCTAAGAATATTAATAAATAAACTAAACTAAACTAAACAATAGACAGTTTAAAATACATGCTCACAAAGAATTTACAAATTATTTGAAGACAGAAAATACATAAGTTTATTATAATTAGTAGCATTAGGGGTATCAAACAGTAAGACGTGGCACAGTGAATTATAGTCGTCACACAGAACACGAAAAGGATCATGCAGGGCATAATTAGATCTACATATTGGCAGGGCCAACGGACGAAAACGGCGAACTGTTCTACAGGGTACATTCCAGTTAAGTGAACTAAGAAGGAAAGGGGAGTCGACATCACCATTAATAAGTTTGTGTAAGAACATAACTCCATGACACTTTCTACGATGGTAGAGGGTTGGTAAGTCGAGCAGGCGCAACCTCGCAAGATAAGAGGGCAATCGACTACCTGGGTCCCAGCTTAATCCCCTCAGAGCAAAAAGAAGGAATTATTTTTTGACAGACTCTAACATATTTTGGTAGCAGCTAATTTGAGGAGACCATATACAAGAGCAATATTCCATAGACAGACGAACAAGAGAAACATACAAAAGCTTTGTTGTGTAAGGATCATCGAACTCCCTTGACCAACGTTTCATAAATGCAAGAAGACTTCTGGCTTTATTAGATATAGAAGATATATGGTCTTTAAAACTAAGTTTATGATCAAATAAAACACCAAGATCCTGAACTGAAAAAATTCGTTCAAGGGCGTTATTTCCAATAGAATAAGAAAACAGAGATGGATTACAACGATAAAAGGTCATAAAAATAGACTTCCTAGGTACCATGAGAGTGAGTTTTACCGGAGAAGAGAGAGCTGGGCTATTACTATTCTTCCTAGGGATCATGCTAGAAAGTGGAACAGGAGGAGGTGAAAGGGTATTATCTAAGGGCAGTACGAGGTGCGGCAGAGCCCCCGAAGTGGCAACAGCCGGTGACCGATTGGGATAATCTGGCAGGGATTGCACCCTGACATCAGTTGTTGATGACTCGCTCCCATTGGGATCGTCCTCATCGCACGACATATAGCTTGCAGTGGGGCTGGGAAGAGAGAGGTTGCTCGAGAGATCTGGAACATGTAGAGAGATATTAGGCAGTGTAGGACTACGATTTATATTTAATGATATTTGATTAAGTAGAATACGACCTTTAAAGTTTAAGTCGAAAACATTAAACCGACTTAATAAGTCCGTAAATCCAGCACGTAAAGCCTGGAACTCCAGCTCCATTTGCCTCATAAATGATCTAATATCAATTTTGATATGTAGGCATGTAGGGCACGTCCAGTCTAGGTTGGCATTAGACCTAGTACGATCCGCAATTTGGGCCGCACTATGCCCAAAGTCAACACATTTAGCGTGCGCAATGTTCTCACATAACCAGCAATTAACAATCGGCTGCCGAGAAGTGATTTTGCCAGTAAATTGGCAACCAACAACACAGCAAGCAGACATTATTTACAAGTTAAAGTAAGATAAAAAATGTAGAATGTAGAATGTAGAGAAATGTAAACAGAAAGCTTTAGACGAGTGCCAACAAACAGCTGTGTGGCTATGAGGGCGCCGAGGAAAGAAAGAGCGCGATAAGAGAAAAGAAAGAGCGCGATATGACCAAATCAGCAAAGAACCGTTAACTCGAAAATGAGAGCCGGTGACTGAAGTTGGGAGATGAGCAGAGCAAACGATGCGAGAGAGCTCCAAAAACGACAATGTAAATAAAAAACAACAACAATGCACAATGCACTCGCGTCGTTAACTATTTTTCAATATCTTTATAAAGACGATGGTTTTAACACAAATCAGTAATTTGCATTCAAACGGCGGGCTCAACCGAGTTGAGAATGAAAACTTTAGGAATATAAAAATCAAAAACTTCGACACTAAGCGAATAAATGTGGGAGCGAATGAAAATCACGTCCGTATACAACAGAGAGAGAATCTCGAATGACTCTCGACTCAGCCGAACGACGCCGACGAGACGGCTATTATTCTATTATAATTCTAGCATAAACGGCACAAACAATCACTCCAGCGTTACAACGACATCTGGAGCTTCAATGGGAAATATTGAGACACCCCTTTGATGAAGTCGACAATCTACCTGGAGCAGTGGATGCTGCCGAAGCAGAAATAACTCGATTCAGGGCGTTATACGAAGAATATGAAATGACCCTACTTCGAGAAATCGACACTAAAATGAGTTTAAATCTATCGCTCCCACCAATTAAGATCCCGGAATTTAATGGCTGTAACGAACTGATTTTGTATGTCTGCTCGCTACGAGATTCGTGCGGCTAGCTCAGAGAAGTTGTGTGTTCGTCCCACCAAATTTATATAAATGTGACCGCCCAGTAGACCAGTGAGAAAGCACAGAATTTACGGGTTCGAATTGGGTTTATTGCGGGTTTGATTACAGCGGCCTTGATGGCTCGGTTGGCCTTGGTGTCGCCGCTCGTAGTCCTCGGTGTCTCCTGGTGATGTTCGTCTCTGCACGTCGATGCGTCGCCTTGGTGATCGCCTGCCTCGTTGATTCCGTGGTCCGGTCCTGTAGCTCCCTGTAGCTCCTTGTAGATGCTCGCGATGTTCGTCTGTGATGGGGTCCTTATCCCTGGCCTGCGTCGGGATCCGCCGCGGAGCTTGGGTAGGCCGACAGATGGTCGACCATCCTTGCCCCGGGCTGGATCCTTCTGGTTGCTGCTGGGCAGCCATCCTCCTGCGCGCTTCTGAACGTGTTACCCCTGAGCTCATGATGACTTTTTCGAATGCCAGCCTGTAGCCTGATCCCCCTCTGACGAAACCTCGGTTTCTAGCCGTCCTCTTTGCTCGGTCCCGTTGGGCGCCCAATTGCTCTTACGGTACAGCTCTCTGCTGTGCCGTCTTCCCTCTTTCTTCGACATGGCAACGACTTAGTTTGGTTTTAGTTTTTCTTGAGACCTTGGCTCTGGGCTCTTTAAGGTTTTAGCTTTGACTTAAATCTGTATCCTTGGTGTTGTGTCCTTGTTGGTGGACCCTTGTTGGTGGACACTTGTTGGTGTATCCTTGTGGTATCCTTGTGATTGTATCCTTGGTATGCTTGCAATTGTATCCTTGCTGCCTGTCGTATTTTGGATGACTCTCGCTTAGGCCTGGTGTTCAATCCAGCTGCCTCGCAGTGTTTTTGATGTTGTCCTTGTTGGTATATCCTTGGATGTTCCGTGTAGTTTCCTCGGCAATTCCCTGGCGTTTCCTCGGCTGTTCCCTGGAGTTTCCTCGGCGGTTCCCTGGAGTGTCCTCGTATCCTTGGAGTTTTCAATGTTGTTGTTTATCGGTTGCGTCTGCCTGAAGCTGTTGCTCGCTTGTGTCTTGTGTTTGTTGCTGTTTGAGCTCGCTTACATGTATGGTCCGATCCTTCTTTGTGTTTACGTTCCGTATTTTGCAGATCACCGGTGAGACGAAATCTACGACCTGGTAGGGCCCGTTATACCTAGGTGCCAATTTTGCGGCAAACCCTTCTGCAGCTTTTGATAGGCGGTGTTCCTTGGCCCAGACTACGTCGCCCACCGCCGGCGTCCATTGCCTCCTCCTTAGGTTGTAATACCTAGCCTGGTCCTGGGAGGCCTTCTCCAGATTTCGCCTTACGATCTCAAAGATCTCCTTTAGTTTCTGCGCGTTTTCATCCGAGGTTTCCGTGGCTCGTCCGG
>JBAMCF010001169.1:0-20729 GCA_037075285.1 Drosophila lutescens | reverse complement strand
ATATGTGGGTTTCTAGTCTATCGTTCAAAATTATGATCGTTGCGATAGTTTGCTATATTTTTAAAAGGAGTTTATTTAGACAAAATACCTTAATTCAGCACAAATAGCGTTTTAAATAACCTTTCAACCGAGATATAGCGTTCCTGTACCTTAGTGGCTTAGAAACTATGGACATTATGTCTCCCTTTTTTTATTTGTTTTTCCTCCGAACTAGCGTGTTTTTCCAAAATACGATAAAAATGATTCCAGGATCCCAAAACATAATATTGACCGGACAAACCGACAAACACACATTTAGTTTTCAATTGAAAAATGCCCAACAAATCTTTAAAAATTCATGATCGGAATATCACTTGTTTCGATCGGACTATCATAGCAGATTTTTAATTTTGCGGCGTCACTACGTGGACTGCCGTCCACAGAGATTTTGTGTTTATAAAATTCTTAAACTTCGACATCGTAGGTGGACAACATCAGCTCCCAGCTATGTTTTGAATGTTCGTAAACTAAGTTTAAATTTCAAATAACATTTGGGACCAAATTAAGAATACAAAATTTTAATAAATAGTTATTCCTTATGACAACCAATAAAATATTAATTTTTAAAACGTCTGAAAAGGACAATAAGGTACGTTTCTAGAATATCTTATAAAAACCTCGTTCACTCCCTATATTTTAGGAAGTGCCAAATGTTTTAATTTTTAGGAAATTCAGTATTTTTCTACTCGCACTCCTCAATATTGTGTTGCAAATGTATTACGAATACACAATATACAAAAATTGTATTTTTTAAGATGACATAAATATTAGTAAGCGTGTAATAAACTAATAAACACTGCATTGTCAAAAATTGACAAATCAGGGAGCATAATTTTTTATAAAAAAAACATGATTTTGAAAGTGAGATTTTATTTTGGTTCAAATAAATAATTGTAGTTTTTACTAAGGAATAAGTTGCAAATTATTACTTTAAAAATATATGTTTCTTATTTAATAAAAAAACGGTGAATTGCTGATTGAAATCACAATAATAAAGTTAAACAAGTGCAATATGCAATACCATAAAATAAATGTATTTAAAAACTGCATAACATGTTTACAAATTACCTTTAAAATACTCAGAAAGGAAATACAGGACAATAAACTATTACATATACAAATTTACTATATAATATTAAGAACAGTTTAATATAAATGATTTATAAAACAGAATAAATGAAATTTAAAATATATATAAACCATTGTTTTTAATATTTAAATAAGGGAGAAGTTCTTCTTTTTTTTTTTATTAAACGGTATTTTATTTATCGAATCTTCTCTCTTAGAGACTAACGACAAGTTTGCAAATCTTAATCTATTTTATATATTTTAATTAATTACAAATTAATTATTTAGAATAACGGCCCTAACTATTGTTGCTGGGTGGGGAGGCCTCTTCGCCGGAGTCGTGTATAGCTTGTGGTCCAGATTAGAGACCGCGCAAGATCATTAGGATGGGCCTGGAGCTTGAGATTATACTTTGCTTTCGCTTTGTCGAGTTCGTCTTTAACTAAGCCTACGCTTTCGCTTTGTCGAGTTCGTCTTTAACTAAGCCTACGTTTAGATCTTTATGAATATTTTCATTCCGTATATACCACGTCGCTCCTGTTATAATTCTCAAAATCTTTGATTGAGCTCTCTGGATTATTTCTAAGTTGCTGGCACATGCGTTTCCCCATAGCTCGGAGCCATATGTCCAAATTGGTTTTAGGACTGCATTATACAAAAGTATTTTGTACTCTAATTTTAGTGGCGAGCGGGCGTTAATAAGCCAATGTAGATTGCTGGCTTTAAATTTTAAATGATATCTCTTAGCTTCGATATGTTTACGCCAAGTGAGTCGTCTATCCAGGTGGACTCCTAGATATGTTACTTCAGTTGTTTGTGGCATATTAATGTTGTTCAGGGATAGTGGAGGGCAGGTTTGCCTGTTTAGGGTAAAAGTAATATGTTTACATTTTTGTTCGTTAACGTTTATGCGCCAGTTTGCTAGCCATTGTTCTAGAAGCACGAGGTGATCTACTAGGTGTTGCGTTGCTCTAAGAGGACATTTAGACCGACTTAGGATGGCAGTATCATCAGCAAAAGTTGAGGTTGTTGTAAGAGTGGATGTCGGGAGGTCGGCTGTATAAATAATATACAATGTCGGCCCAAGCACACTTCCTTGGGGTACTCCAGCTTTTATTGGATGATAATCAGAGAGGAAATCTCTGCATCGCACTGCAAAGCTTCTTTTCTGTAGGAAGGACTCCAAAATTGTATTTGAGCTTTGTGGAAGTATTAATCTGATTTTATGAATTATGCCGTCCAGCCACACGCGGTCGAAGGCCTGTGCGACATCCAGAAAGACAGCGGAGCAATATTCTCGCCTTTCAAATGCATTTCGTATCTCGGAGGTTATCCGGTTCACTTGTTCAATAGTTCCGTGTTTTTCACGAAATCCGAATTGGTGCATTGGTATTGCATTGTGGGGCTTGTAAGTATTGCTTGATGCGACTGAGGAGCAGCTTTTCAAATATCTTTGATAGGTACGGCAGAAGGCTGATTGGCCTATATGACGATGGCTGGGACTTGTCCTTTCCGGCTTTATGGGTCATTATGATGACAGACTTCCTCCATTGTTGCGGATAATATCCAGAATTCATCATGCTGTTAAATATTATGGTTAGAAGATGTATTGCACAGTTTGGCAGTTCTATAATCATTTTTGGGATGATGAGATCGTGACCCGGCGCTTTCTTTTTGTCTTGGGACTGTATGATTCTTGTAACTTCTTCTGGATGGAATATAATTTGCGGGCTAGCTTCAGGATTGGAGATTATTGGCAGCACAAAGCTATTCGTTGCTGGAAGTGGATTGAAGACATTTTCTAAATGGAGGGCAAATGTATTCGCCCTCTCTTCATTGCTGCGGGCCCAAGTTCCTGTTTGCGTATGTAGGGGTGATTCACTTTCTATTGGTGGACAAATGCCTGACTTAGCTTTCCACAGTGGATATCGTTTGCTATTTGGTGAGAGTTGCTTCATAAAGGATAGTTCATCTATATTTTTCTCAGCTTCTAATGCTTTGCGGAGTATGCAGTTGGCTATTTTTAGGCGCTCCTTGGAGGCTGGTGATCTATGGGCTTGCCACTCTCGACGAAGCCTTCTCTTATTGTTTAGCAGTTCTTCGATGTGCCTAGAAGCACGTCTGCTGTTAAATGGTTTATTAGATGTTATAGGTTGCGTGGAATGTTGTGCAGCCAGTGTAATAACATTCACTAACGCTTCAACTGAATTGTCGAGGTCTTCTTCACAGAATATATTTGGGCAGTCATTAATATGGGTACTTACATACTTTCTGTATTTGAGCCAGTCTGTTTTACCAGTAGTTAGAGAATGTGGGCGTTCTGTAACCTGAGGATGGTCGTAGAGGTAAAGCAAGATGGGCGAATGATCTGATGATAGATCTGATAAGTGCTCCACACGAACATGAGCCTGCGGCACTCTTCTTGTGATAGCAAAATCAATCTTCTTTATTTAAACTGTTCGCTACTGGAATGATCTTCCAAATAATTTAAAAAACATTAAAAATGAAACCCAATTTAAAACTAAATTATTTTCTCACCTTCTTGGCACACTCTAATTTTAACTTTTAACTTTAATTTTAGCTTTAATTCCTTATGTTTGTTCACTTTTAAGATTTTTATTGTTAGTTTGTAAGACAAAATGATTAATGTTAAATGTTATATCTATAGTGACTGGTGCCATAATTAAAAGGCTTCACCTTGCCTGTAGCACCAGGATAAAACTAAAATAAATAAATAAAATCAGGTCAGGTTTCTTATTTGGATCTGTTGGCCAATATGTAGGCTTACCCGGAGAAAGAAAGTCAAGCTTGTTTCGTGGAGTTATTATCGCGTTGTAAAGTTGTTTTCCCTTGGGGTTGATGAGTCGATATCCCCAGTGGGTGTGCTTTGCATTGTAGTCACCAGCTGCTATAAAGCGGTCACCCAATACATCGAAGAAGTTTAGGAATTCTGCTTCGGTAATAGCGAAGCGCGGTGGGCAGTATATAGAGGCTAGGTTTAGGTAGCCGCTTTGGGTTTCGAGGTGTACTGCTGTTGCTTGGATATAAGTCGTAGCGAATGATGGCATCTCGTAATGCCTAATGCGATTCTTTATCAGAATTCCAGTACCTCCATGAGCCTTCCCATCAGGATGATTTGTCGAATAAAATGTATAGCCAGTAAGATGAAAATAGTTTTTATTTGTTAAGTGAGTCTCTGATATGAGCATGGCGTCAATGTCATACTGATCAAGGAACTGCATAAGCTCGTATTTGTGCAGCGAAATGCCATTCGCATTCCAGAAAGATATTTTAAGAGTAATCATCTAAGATTTTTGTTTGACTAGAAGCTCCAGGAGGAGATTTTGAGTGCGCACAAGCTCCTGCAGCGTTTGCTGCATTGCTTCCATTGTTTTTGTTATAGTTGCCAGCATTAATTCTATACCACTAGGTAATTGGGATGTGTTTACGCAGATACTTTCCGAAGTATGGTTCGATGCCTGTTGCTCCAACAATCCTGGAGTGGTTTGTTTAAATGTAGGTGTTGGAACTGAAGCGTAAGACCCGTTGTTGTAGCTCAGCGCCTGAGCAAAAGAGACTCCTGGTGTAGTTGTTGATGGTATGTATGGAAGATTTTGGCGGATGGTTGGGTTTCTAGCTGCAGTTATTTTTTGGGTTAGGCGGTTTTTCATCTCCTTATAAATACGGCAACCTCTGTAGTTGGCCGTGTGGTTTCCCCAAAGTTGCTAAATTTTTTGGCAGATTGGTTCTCCTTATTTAGAGGGCAGTCCATAGTTAAGACAACGCAGACTGCGCGAAGTTTGCAGTATTTTCTCGTATGATCATATTCTTGACAATTCGTACATTGGACGGGTCCATTCCGTTTATGGGGTTGCTCAACCGTGATTCTGCGGTGCAATAGATATTGAAGCTTGTAGATTGGGTGAACTTCATTTTTATTTAAAGGCATATTTTCAGGCGTCAGTTCTATCTTGAACATTGGCTGGGGAATTTTGTAATTTTTAGTTGGAAACTGAGTAATTAGGCCTTTAAACTAAATTTTGTATTGTTCTTATTGTTTTATAGCACCTAATTAGCCGCAAAAGGTTTGACAATTCAACCAAAAAGCATCAAATTAATTTTTATTATCTGTCCCTTGTACCTTTTAGATACAATTTTGCTTATTGCTCATCGGTACAGGTAGTACCGTATGGAGGTATTTTTAAATACAAAAAAAATACTAAAAGTGCCCATCGGCTTTTACAATTTTGCTCATTAATTGCTCATTCCATAGTGATAATTAATCCCAACTTTCTAGCTATTGTAGTTTCCGAGATCTCAGCGTTTATATTTTATATTTATATGTTTGCGGCCGCTCGGGATCTAATCTATCGGATTCAAGTAAGCAGTAAGGCCCACAATGGAATGTGTGTACAAATTTGGCTGTTCTAGCTCTAACGGTTTATGTGCCACCCATAAACCTTGCCAATCGATTTTTCAAAATTAAATCTTCAGCTCTTGGAAACGCGGAATATCTGGTCAACTTTAAACAATATTGCTAAAGATAATATTTGTCTAAAGTCACGTTTGACTCTCCTCATCTGCAAAATTAAAACACTTTTTTTTATTAGAGAAAAGTAAAAGTAGTTATTAAGTTACAATCCTTGTCTAAGGGCTACGAATATGTTATTTATTTTTTTTAAAGCAAGAAAGCCGAGTGCCTCGACTTTCAAGTTACCCGTTACTCAGCGAAAGGGAGTAAGAAACCTGGCACGCAAACCTTCTATTTGTCATAACTTTTTAATTAATTGTCCGATTTTGTATTGGGTAGATGCATATTAATCATCAAACCTAAATCTTATTTATTTTTTACAGATTTTTGCGTGTTGAGGAATATGAAATATGTTAAGGAATATGAAATCCCAACTCAAAAAGCTCTAATAAATTCCGAGATCACGCGTCGACAGGGACAAAAGGCGGACATGGCTTGATCGACTTGGCTAGTCGTCCTGATCAATAACTATATACTATACTATATACGTTCGAAAACGATACCTCCTACCTGTAACATATTTTCCCCCGAATACATTTTATCCTTTAACACAAAGTTGTTTAAAATTATGTCCCGCCCTAACAAATTATAATTTTTTCGATTCAAAGGCTACAAAAAACAAATTATAAACGTGACTTTCGACACATAATTTCTTTTGAAGTATTCCTTAGATCTGTCCAAAGAATTGGTTCCCTTCTAACAACTTTTGCACCAGCAAAGCGAACCACCGTATAATATATCT
Source organism: Drosophila lutescens (assembly GCA_037075285.1). NCBI lineage: Eukaryota > Metazoa > Arthropoda > Insecta > Diptera > Drosophilidae > Drosophila > Drosophila lutescens. Next base: position 14,349 of record JBAMCF010001169.1, on the reverse strand, counting down.
CACTTCCCCAAAATCGTACAGCTTAACAGGCATATTGTATTGCAGGGTGCCGAATGAGAAAAATTAAGGAAGTGTATTTATTTAATGGATCGTCTAATACATATTCGTCATAAAAGATGATATCAAAACTTTTGTATGTTGAAGGTGCGAAGGTGTTTCTGTTTGATATCAGATGTTTTTAAAGAGGCAATTAATTTCTTTTATTAATTTAAATAAAAAAATCAACTTTGTAATTCTGTAATATTAGCAAAAAATAAATACAACTTTCATATTGAATTTGTATTAAATATAAAATGTATTATTAATATTCTGTTAGTTTGAAGCGCTAAAATGGTTGATCTTAGTTAATAAGAGTTGTCATTTTTGTTGCTTAATAACTTTGAGCGAGAATTTACATACATATGTGGGTTTCTAGTCTATCGTTCAAAATTATGATCGTTGCGATAGTTTGCTATATTTTTAAAAGGAGTTTATTTAGACAAAATACCTTAATTCAGCACAAATAGCGTTTTAAATAACCTTTCAACCGAGATATAGCGTTCCTGTACCTTAGTGGCTTAGAAACTATGGACATTATGTCTCCCTTTTTTTATTTGTTTTTCCTCCGAACTAGCGTGTTTTTCCAAAATACGATAAAAATGATTCCAGGATCCCAAAACATAATATTGACCGGACAAACCGACAAACACACATTTAGTTTTCAATTGAAAAATGTCCAACAAATCTTTAAAAATTCATGATCGGAATATCACTTGTTTCGATCGGACTATCATAGCAGATTTTTAATTTTGCGGCGTCACTACGTGGACTGCCGTCCACAGAGATTTTGTGTTTATAAAATTCTTAAACTTCGACATCGTAGGTGGACAACATCAGCTCCCAGCTATGTTTTGAATGTTCGTAAACTAAGTTTAAATTTCAAATAACATTTGGGACCAAATTAAGAATACAAAATTTTAATAAATAGTTATTCCTTATGACAACCAATAACATATTAATTTTTAAAACGTCTGAAAAGGACAATAAGGTACATTTCTAGAATATCTTATAAAAACCTCGTTCACTCCCTATATTTTAGGAAGTGCCAAATGTTTTAATTTTTAGGAAATTCAGTATTTTTCACTCGCACTCCTCAATATTGTGTTGCAAATGTATTACGAATACACAATATACAAAAATTGTATTTTTTAAGATGACATAAATATTAGTAAGCGTGTAATAAACTAATAAACACTGCATTGTCAAAAATTGACAAATCAGGGAGCATCATTTTTTATAAAAAAAAACATGATTTTGAAAGTGAGATTTTATTTTGGTTCAAATAAATAATTGTAGTTTTTACTAAGGAATAAGTTGCAAATTATTACTTTAAAAATATATGTTTCTTATTTAATAAAAAAACGGTGAATTGCTGATTGAAATCACAATAATAAAGTTAAACAAGTGCTATATGCAATACCATAAAATAAATGAATTTAAAAACTGCATAACATGTTTACAAATTACCTTTAAAATACTCAGAAAGGAAATACAGGACAATAAACTATTACATATACAAATTTACTATATAATATTAAGAACAGTTTAATATAAATTATTTATAAAACAGAATAAATAAAATTTAAAATATATATAAACCATTGTTTTTAATATTTAAATAAGGGAGAAGTTAGAAAAATTTTTTTTTTTTATTTCCCACCCAGTCGGACTTTCAGGCATGTGGTGCTTGATTCCACAATAAAATCCTACGTAAAATTTCATGGGTTTGCACCAGGTGAAATTTTTCAGGGGGTTTTTAGGGGGAATTTTTAGACGAAACGTTCGCTGCTCGTTTACATAGGAAGTTCCATAGGAATTTTTCAGGGGAACAATTCCGGTCACTTAAACAGCAGTATGGGAGAAGGGGGCTCAAATAGTAAGAGGGGCACAATAGTATGTGGCCCTAGCGGCCAAACGGCTTTAAATTGTGCGCCGTGTTTACTGAAGGTTCCTTAGAACACCAGAGGGCTGCATTAAAAATTTTACAAATATACGAATTATCTCTTTTACCCTATACAGTTAACAGCGAAAGTAAGTTTCGAACTGTTATCACCCCAGTACTGGGGCTAGACTAGTTTAAAAAGTATGTTGACATTTTGAAACTTTCCTCGAAGGCTGTGCAATTGACTTCAAAATGATGTAGCAAAAAGTTATAACCAAAGGAACAGCCTTTCCGATGATACCAGTCTCATTCCAATGGGTCTTTATTTATAGCTTCTATGTCTAACCAAACTTTTCCTGCTATTAGTGCCCATTTCTCCCCTACGAGTATAGCGCACGAGTAAGTAAACTTATAAGATTCCTATAATTTGTGTTTCTCGTTTATCCATTTCCAATTTCCAATTCCAATTTCTCTAATTAAATTTTCGTGCTTATCTATATCAACATTTAAATTTTTTCATGCCCGATTTTTTTTCGATTTTTCGTTTCCGGCAAATTACTGCTGTGTTTAGCTCACCTAAAACAACAGCAAAATGGCCAAGCGCACCAAGAAGGTTGGAATCGTGGGTAAATATGGTACCCGTTATGGTGCATCCCTGAGTAAGATGGCAATTTTTAAAATGTTTTGGGCTGTGCATAGTTGTGTCAACTTGTTTTAGGTCAACAAGGGGTCATTGTAAGAGGGGTTCCCAGGCAAAGACAAACACGAAAGAATAACTTCAAAACGTTATAATTATTCTGATCTTTAATGTATGTACAAGTGTGTGACAAAGTTTTAAATTCGTTAGACCGGCGGAGTGCGTTCAGTGTCGTTCGACAGTACAGATTCTTCTTCTTCTTTCTTTTCTCGTTCCTTCTTATGCTCTCGTTATACACAGGTCCAGATGAGCGAACGATCAGCTAATCGGGTCGCTCTCAAACTATCGGGACAAGCAGTAAACTGAACAGGCTGTTCAAAGTACAAATGTAATTGATTTTAATTTTATCATATCCGGCATTAATTTTTAGAAAGGCAATTTTATATACATTTTTAGAAATTTATTTAGAAATATGTGCGTAATTTTTAGTTGGAAACTGAGTAATTAGGCCTTTAAACTAAATTTTGTATTGTTCTTATTGTTTTATAGCACCTAATTAGCCGCAAAAGGTTTGACAATTCAACCAAAAAGCATCAAATTAATTTTTATTATCTTTCCCTTGTACCTTTTAGATACAATTTTGCTTATTGCTCATCGGTACAGGTAGTACCGTATGGAGGTATTTTTAAATACAAAAAAAATACTAAAAGTGCCCATCGGCTTTTACAATTTTGCTCATTATTGCTCATTCCAGCTGACATATATCTGTCTTGCTCGCGCCTAAGTAAAATCGTATAGGCTGAGAAAAAATTGCTCTTATAAATCAGCCAAACAATGTAGCGGAATAACCGCATCAATAAAAGCAAATGGGATTTTTCAGAAAAGTTCATTTACAAGCTGCAGCCAATTCCATAGGAAAAATGTAAATTTTTATTGTGTCAGGGTCCGACTGGTTAATTACTTGTTTTTAGAAAAGTACGAATTTACAATACACACAACAAGAAGTAATTTACACAGAAGCATTTTTCCGTTTCTTGAAGAGTAAGAGGGTATATTGTATTCGGCGGAAAGTATGTAACAGGTAGAAGGATGCGACTTCGATGTCCGTCTGTCTGTAGGACCGCTTAAACTATACGCTGAAAATATAAAAGCTAGAAGATTGGCATAGGCTATGCAGATTCTAGGGGTTCCTAAGCAGAGCAAGTTTGTCCTTATTAACGTAGATTTGATAATAATAGAAGATTAGGTTGTTGTGGCCGGCCTATCGATACCGATATCGAATGTGGGCGCAGGGGGGTCACACGTTTATCGATGGCAATCTCTGGGGAAAAGCAGGGTTGCTTAAATACCAAAAATAGGGTTGGCTTGTCCTGGTCACCCGAATGTTATCCGGCCGTTGACCTGGAATATTCGAATAACGGAGACCCGGAATTCGGGTTGACGATAGGGGACAGGGAATAGGCTGAACAGAACGAAAGTCACGGTCAAGGGCGTTACGTCTGCTGCGTTCAAACACATTTTTCCAAGTCTCGTTGCACGTGCAAATAAAGATTGCATAACTCTAAAGAGTGAAAAGGCGGGTTAAATTATTTATAAAATATTTCTAAATCTAATTCGAGCAGCAGCAGCGCGCCAGTGACACACGACCAAATTAAAGAAATAGTTCAATTATTAAAAAAGAAAACTAGAAACCAGGACTTATGTGGAAGATCTCCTGGAAAGCCGGTGCAGGACAAAAATTAGGTGATTGTTCTGAGTCCAGGAATGAGGCCGTAGTTAATGGGCTCTCTATTCCAGACCTGACCAGACCCAGTGAGACCCAGTGAGCAGCCAGGTCAACCAAGTTGGCCTGGCGAATTTTTTTTTAAGGTCCCAGATCCTGTGCTGCCAAGTCAGAGGACACGATTTTGAGCCATATGCGGCGTGAAGATTCCCCTGGCCAGCATCAGGAATAGAATTTGATTTTTTTTCGTCGTGGAAGACCGACACGCCTTCCAAGTGGCGGCAACGGGAGCCTTTAGGCTTCAGTCCATTTTTTTTTATTAGTTTTAGTACAATTGAAATTTTGTTTTAATATTGTCTTGTTCGTCTTATTTATTATTTTATTTATTCAATTATTTGTGCTATTTATTATTTCCATTTATTTATTTCATTTATTTACTTCATTTATTTATTCACCAACCAATTATTCTTTTTCAATTTACTTATATTATCTACATTTATATATTATCTACATTTTATACCTATACTATCTACATCCCTATTTACACATGCAATGTACATGTAAAAAGTGGGTTACGAAAGCATTCTTATTAAGGGGATCTCTGAACCAGTGCCAGTAATATTGTCCTACATTTTGTTAGTTTAAATATCTGTGCTTCAGTGAAAAGTGTCCACCCTGAGAGCTCTTACGGTAGGATTAGGATCAAGCGTAAAAGAAAGTCGTTAAGAAGGGAGTTGGCGAATGGTGTTCAAAGGTCAACCCTAAACGTGCTTAATAATTTTTGTATAATAAACGTTAAGTGATGTCGGTAAATATGGAGTAGAGTTAATTGAATGGGAGGACAAGCCACGTAAGGATGGGTGTGTAGGAAAATGTAGGAAGGATCATGGAACTAGGGGCGGCTGCTGAATAAAATTGCTCAAAGCAGTCCGCAAGGTCGGGAGGGATGAGCATGTGACCTCCAGTTCACCAGGATGGTCCAGGCCAGGCCAAATACCAGTAGTCAAGTTTGTATGTAGGGAATTTGAATTTAAATTTGAATTATTCTGTTACGGTGCGGGTGATAGTGTTGTCTAACGTCGGTTTCATATAAATGTGAGTCCGGCGTTAATTTCTGTGAGTGTGTGATCGGGCAGGGTTCGGGGAACCACGGCCCTGAACAGCTGAGCTAGCTTGGAGAACCCGAAATATCACGCAGGACCAACTAGGTACTTAACAGAAGGCGCCCAATTTAAACTGCAGCACTGTGAACTCCACAGTAGGAAAAAAATACAAATAACGCCTGCTTTAAGAAATCCTTTTTGGACAAAGCAGTTGCTCACGAGACTGCTCGGTATTGAACAGGAATCAAAGACCAGGAGGTAAATAAAAAAATTAGCTTATCAAGGTTCATATCTCCTTAAGCAATCGTCTCTAGCTCACAGCGGCGTCACTCACTCGGTGTAGATTTGGGATCGTTGTGATATTGTGTAATAATTTCTCAACAGTAGTTAGAACAAGAAGTATAAAATACATAGACAAGACAAGGATGGGATATGGCAGAAACCGACGACTAGGTCAAGATACAATTTCTATGACCTACTGCGATCGGTGAAAGCGAAAATGGCCAGCTCCGACACTGTGCAAAAGAAAATTGTTAGCATTATGCGTAGACGCTTGGCGGACAGACAAAAGACGGATTTAGTTAGGCAAATATATTAAACATTGCGGCTTGTTATATGGATAAAAGTGGAAGATATTAAAAAAAAAAAAATAATAAGAGAGAACGCTATAGTCGGGTTGGTGTCCCGACTATCTAATACCCGTCACTCAGCTAAAGGGAGTGCGAACGCTGTACTCGGGTTGGTGTCCCGACTATCTATTGGGGCTAAAGGGAGTGCGAGGGAGATAGATATATAAACAGTTTTGATTGCGTATAACTTTTTAATGAATGGTCCGATTTGAAAAATGTCTTCTACATTTCGATAGGTATTAATAAACACTATAAAATTGCGTTTATATATTTTTAAAATCTTAAAAGATGTGGCCTCCAGACTCATTTGAAAATCGTTTATGGCGATTGCGGGCGTTAGGGGGGGCGTGGCACCTCGATGAAACAATCTTGCGCTGCGTAGGAAGCCCAAGAATATGTGTGTGAAATCTCAACCTTCTAGCTTTTATAGTTTCCGAGATCTAAGCGTTCATACAGACAGACAGACAGACAGACAGACAGACGGACAGACAGACATGGCTAGATCGACTCGGCTAGTGATCCTGATCAAGAATATATATACTTTACAGGGTCGGAAACGCTTCCTTCTACCTGTTACATACTTTTGCACGAATACAATATACCCTTTTACTCTACGAGTAACGGGTATAAAAATAGGCCTAATTAAACTAGTCAGAAGATAAAACAAGAAAGGAAGATTACTTCGGCAAGCCGAAGTTTATATACCCTTGCAGTTAAAATAAAAAGTCAAAGAAACCAATGCACATTTTTATTTTTAACAGTGAATGAGTATTTCAAGGCGCTAATTGTTAACGATATACAGTGGCGGCATTTTGAATAATTTGTAGAAATTTTTAACAATTTTTCAAATAAAACTTTTGATATTGTTGAGCCGAACAAGAAACTCTTTTTTTACGTTGATCTGTTTTAGCGTTAAGCTGAACCGAAAACTTTTTTATTATTTATTATTATTATTAGCTTTGAACTTAACTCTGAGCACTGAACTGAACACATGAACACTTTGAACTCAACTGAACTGAATACGTTTTGGTTGTCATGATTTCTAATTGTTCAAAATCACTACGCCTACATAAAATTTAAAATAGAAAAATCTTAGTATTCTTATGGGAGCCTTAAGATATAGCGGTCCGATCCGGTTTGCTCCGACATATGTACTACCTGCAATAGAAAGAAGACTTTTGGGAAAGTTTCATTGCGATAGCTTTAAAACTGAGAGACTAGTTCGCATAGAAACGGACAGACGGACAGACGGACATGGCTAGATGGACTCGGCTATTGGTGCTGATCAAGAATATATATACTTTATGTGGTCGGAAACGTCTCCTTCACTGCGTTACAATATCTGACTGAAATTATAATACCCTCTGCAAGGGTAGAAAGATAGATTAAAATGTAACGTAAATGTAAAACTAAATGTCATAACTAATTCTAATTGTTTCCTTTCCGGAAAATAACTCTCCAGCACCCGACGTCCAGTTCATGGTCAAATATTAGTCCAATGTTCTGCTGCGGTCGAGGTGTAACCGGATGTCCTTTGCTCTCACAATAAGGGAGAAAGTAGCTTCCGGATTGGGGAAGAGATTATACCTAAGAGAAAGGAAAAGTAATTAGAATTGGGTAAAGATTTGGGATTTCTTGACTATAAATCATCAATTAAAATTGATGATTTAAACAGTCGACGAAACCAAGTGTTTTGTTGTGTTTAATTGTAAATGGCTACTTATTGGTATTTGGTAGGTTAGTATTGATTCTTTTGTACTCCTTCATCCGGAATTTAGTGGACTTCCTTCTCCCATATATTTGTGAATAAATTGAGAGTAATTCCGTCAATAATTAAAGCTGAATTAGTTTTTTTTTTGTATTCTATACGAGTTATTGTTTTTTTTATTGTTTTGGGTTTAACTCGATTTTGAAAACCCATCGGCGGTACCTGTTTGTCTACAATGAGCGACAACGAGAATTTAGATCAAGAACAAGGGCAGGAGAGAATGGAGGATAGAAATCGACTTAGCGCACAACAAAGAGGAATTTTTGCAAGGAGCTTAAATCTGGACACTGCATCTACACCATATGGAACCTACTCAAACATCCAGCTAGACCCAATAGCAGAGCAATATAGCGCTGAAAATGAGGCAGCTCACGGCTCTTTCAGGGGAACTACAGCAGTTGATTTTAACCTCACAGGAGCAGATAAAAGTGGACTTGCAGCGTTTAGTGGATGTCCGAATCGACGAGTGTATGCAAACAGGGTTCGCAATGTTGATGAGGAAGTTGGATCAGCGGAGGAACTCACCATCGTCATATACGTCATCTCTATCCACGAACACTCGGCAGGACGCCAATCTCAATCCACAAAAGTATACCGAAAAGCAGAAAGCTAACGAGGGAAACGCACAGGAAGGGACCGGAAGTTCATCAGAAGAGGAAGGAAACGGTGGAACACGGCAAAGTCAACCTGCAAGCGGGAACAATCAGGCGGCGGGTGCAAACAGGATACTTTTCCCGAATGTGGCAGCTAACGTTTTCCAGCCGACTCCACGCAACACAGAGGGACAGAATAGGCCAGTTAATGTTTCCCAGCACAGCATGTGGTCGCAGGGCGGTCAGTATGGCGGTGGTATCCCGCAGAGCGTGCCTGTCTGGAACAACAGTCAAGGGCAAAACATGGGCAGTTGGGCGAGGAACCAAGGGATAAATCAAGCAACAACCCAAGGGCTTGGACCAAGGAGGAATCTGTCTGCAGGAATGGCAGATACACGGATAGGGAACCGGCCGAGGTTCTATGTCCCCCTGGATAAATGGGGATTCAAATTTTCGGGCAATCCTGGAACTATGAGCGCCGAGGATTTCATCTTTAGGGTTGAACATCTGCAGCAACACTACGGGATGCCTTGGCTGGAACTTCTTAGGGATTTTCACCGCCTTTTGGTGGATAACGCCTCGGTATGGTACTGTCTCCTAATCCGCACGAAGCAACCAAGAGACTGGCCGGAGCTTAGGAATGCTTTGGAGCAGCGCTACTGCGACAATCGAAATGGTTATGATCGGATCCAAGACATTGCCGAACGGAAGCAAAGGCAGGGAGAGTCACTGGATGATTATTTTACTGCGATTCGGCGGTTGGTGGCTTCAGTGGGGTCTAGTGTAGACAAGGATTGGATAATAAAGACAGCGAAGCGAAAACTAACGGAGCCAATGAAACATTGGGTGTATCCTGTCCGGGTGTATACGTTAGAACACTTGCAAGAGGAATGCCGGAAGGCAGAAAGAACGTTCGACCCGGATTATGGAAGGCAGCGATTCCGTGTTCCACCGGCATACAGACCTACTAGAATGGAGGGCCGAATAGGAAGAGTGGAGGAAATCCGGAATCTCAGAGTGGATGACGAAGAGGAAACCGAATCATTAAATGAAGAGGTGGAGGCCATAACTAGCGCTTCCATAAAAAAAGACTGTAGTTTGCTGGAACTGCCAGAAGAAGGGTCACCTGTACAAGCAGTGTGACGTAGAGCAGAAGGCACTTTTCTGCTACACATGTGGGCTAGCCAACACGGTTACGCCGAAATGTCCCAAATGTAGCCAGGGAAACGCCCTCCGGAACGCTGGGGTGGCGGGAAAACCGCGTTCCGTGAGAGATCCCGTGGAGAATCCGAAGAAGCAGTAGGGAAAGTCGCAGCCAGGATTAAGGATCCGCCGACAACAGAAGTCGGGCCTGACAGGGTGTATCTATCGCTCCAGGAACGACTGCGCAGATACAAGGAAGTTAGAGGTCGCATATTTAATGAAAATCAGCTAGCAGGGATGACGCTGGTAACTAGAAAGGTCAAGAAAGCAAGAGAACGGTTTAAGAAACGACGACAAAAACGACGCGAAGTCCTGCAATCCTTAGCAACCATAGGAAGGCAAGCAAAAACAGATCCGCTTCCATATGCAACGGTAGAAATGTCAGGGATAAAACTAAAGGGGTTGTTGGATTCTGGGGCGTCGGTCAGTTTGTTGGGCAAGGGCTGCAGGGAGCTGTTAGAGAAGATGCAAATCCCATGGTGACCGTACCATGCTAAGGTGCGGACCGCGAACGGCGCAGCGGAACATATATTAGGCAAAATCTCGATTCCAATCCATTACAGCGGCACTTGCGAAGAGATGACCCTTTTCCTATGTCCTTCTCTCGAACAGGAGCTCTATCTTGGAGTCGATTTTTGGCGAGAATTTCGAATAGCACCACAAATATTCGACATAGAGGAAATTACGCCGAAAGAGAATGAAAAACAAAAGAAAATGGAGCCAGAACCACACGAGTTGGATGCGGACCAGGAAGCACAAGTACAGGAGATCAAAAAGTCCTTTCTGTCCTATGAAGAGCACGGCCTTGGAAGAACAAGCATAATGAAGCACACGATTGAGCTGGTAGAGGGGGCAGTCCCGGTAAAAGACCGTCATTATCCGGTGTCTCCCGCAGTGCAAAAACTGATTTATGAGGAGATAGATGAAATGTTACGCCTGGGAGTAATAGAGGAGAGCGACAGCACCTGGAGTAATACCATTACTCTGGTATTCCTTGGATGCTAGGAAGCTAAATGAGAGAACCATCAAAGATGCGTATCCTCAGCAAAACATTGAGGGTATATTGAGCCGGATAAATACTACAAAGTACATATCCAGTGTAGACTTGAGGCATGCATTCTGGCAGATTGAAATGGAGGAGAACGATCGAAAATATACAGCCTTCACAGTGCCAGGACGGCCTCTGTACCATTTTGTGGTGATGCCGTTCGGGTTGACGAACGCAGCGCAACCTTTATGTCGACTCATGGACAGGGTAGTACCGCAGAGGCTCAGAGAAGAGGTGTTCCTTTATTTAGACGACTTGCTGGTGGTGTCACCGACATTTGACGAGCACATAGAGACGCTAAGAGAAGTTTCTCAATCTCTTCGGGAAGTTGGTTTGACAATCGGCTTAAAGATCTTCGGTATCTGGGATTCATTATAGGAATGGGAGTTCTAAGGACCGATCCAGGCAAGGTGGAAGCCATCAAAAGCATGCCTGTGCCGAGAAGTGTGAAAGAGGTACGACGGTTTTTAGGAACAGCTGGATAGTACCGCAAATTCACTAGAAATTTCGCGGAGCTGGCGGCACCTCTGACTGACACGCTGAGAAAAGGACGGAAGTTCGAAATGACGAAAGACGCCAAGGAAGCGATGGAGGCACTAAAAACTGCGCTAATAACAGCACCAGTGCTACGACACCCGGACTTTTCAAAACGGTTTTATGTACAATGTGATGCCTCAGACTTTGGAGTAGGGGCCGTACTGTAACAAATGGAGGAGGATGGCGGAGAAAAACCTATTGCGTTCTTTTCTCAAAAGCTAAACCCATGTCAGGCGAAATACAGCGTGACGGAAAAGGAATGCTTTGCGGCTGTCTTGACAGTGATGCTTTTCCGGCCGTATACAGAGATGATGCCATTCGCAGTCATAACGGATCACTCTAGCCTAAAATGGCTTATGTCACTGAAGGATCTGAGTGGCAGGCTGGCAAGATGGTCCTTGAAGCTTCAGGCGTTTGATTTCCTTATTGAGCACCGCAAGGGCTCAGAAAATGTCGTGTCTGATATGCTTTCTCGGGTTGTAGAGGAAGTGGATGCTGAGGAGAATGACGGAATCCTGGGTTTTGAGACGACAGAGTTTGAATCACCGGGATACAAGGAATTGAGGGAGGATGTAGAGGCCAATACGGAAAACTACCGGACGTGAAAGTAGTCGACGGATTTATATTCAAACGGACGCAGACACGCAACGGTGAATCAGAGGCAGAGGAGAGCAGCTAGAAGCTGGATCCCAGTGGCATTGAGCACAACTCTGATCGAGCAAGCTCATTCTCCACCCACTCGAGCTCATGGAGGGGTCGCGAAAACGCTGTTTGACTTGAGACGACATTTTTACTGGCCGGCAATGGTTGCGGAATTCAGGAGGTTTATCCGAAGTTGCCAAGTGTGCAAGGAAACGAAGGCCACAAACAGACCACCTAAGCCGGGGCTAGGAGAGGAGACAGTAACATATCGACCTTTCCAAAAGCTTTATATGGATTTCTTAGGGAAGTATCCTCGTTCTAAAAGTGGTCACTAATACATATTTATTGTGGTAGATCATTTTTCGAAGTTCGTCTTTCTTAAAGCCATGCGAGAGGCTACATCAGCTGCAGTGGTTAAGTTTTTGACTGGTAAAATCTTCCATACATTTGGCGTGCCGGAGACTCTTCATTCAGACAATGGAAAGCAATTTGTGGCAAAAAAATTTGCTGAAATGATGTAGAGTTACGGAATTAGACACACAAAGACGGCAGTTTACTCAGTCAAATGCGGCTGAACGGGTGAACCAATCAGTCCTGAACGCAATCAGAGCGTATTTGGAGGAAGATCACCGTGATTGGGACCTATACCTGCCAGAGATAGAAACGGCGCTCAGAAGTTCAATTCATCAGGCCACCGGTACCACGCCATATTTTTCGCTGTTCGGGCAGCATATGTTCACGAATGGAGCGGATTATCGATTGGAGCGGAAACTGCATGCTTTGGAGGACAGCGAAATCAACAATCTGGGACAGGGAGACAGATTTGCATTGTTGCGGGAGTCAATCCGAAAGAATATGCATGGAGCACATGAAAGCAGGGCACGGTATTATAACCGAAACAAGCGGCAAGTGACGTTTAAGCCAGGGCAAGAAGTTTTCAGGAGGAACTTTTCTCAAAGTGACTTCGGGAAGAACTTCAATGCAAAATTTGCCAGAAAGTTTATTAAATGCAGAATACGGAAACCAGTGGGCAACCACATGTACGAAATCGAGGACCTGACCGGAAAGCTGTGTGAAACATTTCATGTCAAGGACTTGAAAGAATAGGGTGAGGAGTCCTAGATATCCTAGAGGGGACATGTAAAGAGGCAACCTAAAACCAGGAGGAACTAGCGACCAACGAAGAGGATCTAGAAGAGACAAGGAGCATAAAACTCGTACTGGAAATGGTGACATCACCGCTCACCTGTAACACAGGCCAGGACATAGGGCAGATCATCCGTCCGGAATTAATGCGCATCCAATTTGGCCAGAGTTAATCCTGTAGCTGTGGGCGATTTCCCTCGTTGGGCGCTTAAGAAGGTACTTCGTTGTCCTGCGTGGGTTGAAATTATCCGAATTTGTGGCCAGTTTTCCACTGCCAATTCTCTTATTTTAGTTCTTATATTTGCGTTGTTGTTCATTGTCAGTGTGGTTGTTGTGGCCGGCCTTTCGATACCGATATCGAATGTGGGCGCACACGTTTCGATGGCAATCTCTGGGGAAAGGCAGGGTTGCTTAAATACCAAAAATAGGATTGGCTTGTCCTGTTCACCCGAATGTTATCCGGCCGTTGACCTGGAATATTCGAATAACGGAGACCCGGAATTCGGGTTGACGGTAGGGAACAGGGAATAGACTGATCAGAACGAAAGTCACGGTCAAGGGCGTTACGTCTGCTGCGCTCAAACACATTTTTTCAAGTCTCGTTGCACGTGCAAAAAAAGATTGCATAAGTCTAAAAAGTGAAAAGGTGGGTTAAATCTATATTAATATTTGTCTTTATCAAAAAATTGGTCAGTAGCAAATTCCACCCAGAACGGATTGACCTAAAAATCTAGAAAAATAAAATTAATTCGGAAATAATTAGGCGCAGAGTGTGACGTAAAAATTAAAACAAAAATCGACCCCAAAGTGCCCCAAAAATCGATTTGTTTTTTTTTTAAATTCTTTCTTTTGCCATTTCTCTGTTATAAATGTTGTTAAAATGGTTTTCAAATGTTATGTTCATAATCTTATGGCATACCCGCAATTAGCTGCATTTTCATTTTTTTGAAATTCAGCCTCCTTAACCAAGTCCATAATATTTTCCAATTTTGCTTTGCCGATTTGACGTCTCGGCCTCCACATATGTATGTATGTATGTTCTGCTGGCGCACTTTCCATTAAGCCGTAAATGTGTGTGTGTCGCATTGTAAGTGTGACCGCGCAAGGGGAAAAACGAAAATACCACTGTTTATTTAAAATGCGCGGTTAAAAAATCGATTATATCGCAAATCTTTTCTTTTGCGCCTTTTTTTAGGTTAACGTTAAATTTTAAAATATCGGTAGCCTTACAGAAATTCCATTAAGCTGAATTTACAGTCGAAATTTTCCTTAAAATTGCTTTTGTTCTTAACATGCAATAGCCTGATCAGCAAACTATTTATTAGTTTTCTAATGGTGAGTTATCGACAAACTTTGGATTTGTAAAAAACAAAAACATACAATGATTCGCTCTGCTATG
>JBAMCF010001168.1:0-60618 GCA_037075285.1 Drosophila lutescens | reverse complement strand
GTGAGATTTGTTTCATTGGACGTTGTTTTAATTTCTTTACTAGTTTTACAATCATAGGATACATATTTCCCTAAAATGATCGGACATGTTTGTCTTAGTTAACAATCTTTAAATACTTTGGGTGTATGACCTTTCTCACGTACATAGGAATCACAGTTGAATATTAATTGCTCATAATGAGGAAAAAAGTCACGTGATCAGTATTGTTACATGGTGGATGTCGGGGATGGACGAAAGGTGAGCTACATTTTCTCACGTGGGTGTGCGACCTTTCTCACGTACATAGAAAGCCCAGTTTAATATTAATTGTTCATAATGAGGAAAAGCCCCTTATCATTGTTATTGATCTTTCAAATCAAAACGAATCAATAAAAACTGTTTCTATTGATGTGAGAATTTCAACAGAACTGAGGATACCAAGTCATGAAAATACCCAAGCTTTTGTCTCCTCATACATGATCGTTTAGAATAACCCTTTAAACGGACTTGTACAACGAGTTGTTTAACATTAGGAAAATGATGAAAGATATTGTTTCAGTTGATGTGCTAGGCTTCTTTGATAATATTACTAATTTCATTCTAAAGGAAATGAGAATAGTATTTAAACAAGATCCTAACTTGAATAATAGTTTTGTAATGGAACCACCATATGATTTCACTTTACTAAATACAAAATCTCGAAAGACTGCAATTTGGTTAAGCAATAAACATCATAACATCGTCAACATCGTCAGCTCATTAATATTGAGGAAATTGATTGTCCGTCCCTATACAGGTTTAAGGGAAACCGGTTTCCATATTTTGAAACACATATTAAGGGCGGGGTATGTGCTCTAAACAATGCATACATTATTTTAAAATTTATTCAAGATTTTAAAGGGGAGGTAATAGGCCACCACTTTCAATTCCTCCTAAACACAAAAACGATGTTCATGAATCAAGGTGGATATGATCTTAAAACTATGAAATATGGTGAACACTTTACATTCTGTAATCCCGAGTTGACACCAGCAACATGCGCCTGCCACTTCTATGCAAATCGTCGGGATGGAGCCAGAAAATGAATTTCAATATATAATGAAATATGTTTAGAATCCCAAAATAAATGAATAAATATATTATTGTGTTACAAATTAAACAAAGTCTTTTTGGAGCATGGAGAATGGACTAATTGCGGGATCGTGATTTCAACCCCTATTATGGCACGTGTTAGAGCCAGCCTTGGGCATTGGCGTAACGTTTATGATCTTATCAATGAGCGCGCGCCTTGAGGCTTGTGTCTTTTATTGCGGTCGGGAGCTGTAACAGGTGCACAGGTTTGGGTACCCCTTGTGCGAGTCCCTTTTCTGACATCTTGTGATCAATATTGTAGTAGTATATATATGGGGGTTCTGGATACAAAGGCTGGATACAAAAGTGGAAGGGGAGGTAATTAATTATGCTAATTAGGGTAATAAATCAGGACAATGTGACAGGTGTGGGGGGTAATTAAAGTTAATGGGTGCGTGACGAGTGATCGTTAATTAGGGTCCACAATAATTATATCCAGCTTTTGTATCTAGGATTTGTATCAGGAATCAGGAATCCCAAATTCGGTCCAGAAATCGGGACTCTTATTAAGCGGGAAGAAGTTACTGGGGTGTGACGGGTGATCGTAAATTAGGGTGATAAGTTGCTTATATCTAGGAATTGTATTCAGGAATTCGCTCCCCCCGAATTTCGTTTAAGAAATCGGGACTCTTATTAAGCGGGAAGAAGTTACTGGGGTGTGACGGGTGATCGTAAATTAGGGTCCACAATAGTTATATCCAGCTTTTGTATCTAGGAAATGGGGTGAAAGAGGGGAGGCATTCTGCTTAAGTGGTTGACGAGTAGGTTGACGGGATCGAACGTGGGAGAAGTTAGAAAAATAGGGTGAAACGAGGGGAGGGAATCTAGTTAAGCGGGTAAGAAGTTACTGGGGTGTGTCAGGTGATCATAGCGATATATTTGGGTTATCCTAGTTAATGGGGGAGAAATTACTGGGGTGTGCCGGGTGTCCTTTGCTTAGATTAAGAAAGTGTGGTGCTCACACGGGTACGTGTTAGAATGTCACGGGCTGTTGTCACGTCCAAAAGAAACAGCTGAAAGCAAGCACCCTTGAAAAGGGATCCCTTTGCTTGCCACTGAGAAACAAACTCCCACCCCAATAACAAAAAGAATATGTAAATTTTAAATTCAAGTATATTTTTTTATTTTTTTAACCTGAAAGAAATAGCTGAAAAAAATCACCCATCCCCCAAACAAAAGAAGATGTTAATTTGAATTTAGGTCATGAATTTAGCTCATGTTTATTTGGAAATTTGTAACAGGCTTTTCTTATACACTAATTATGATGACATTAGTTTTAAGGCTCCATCTAAAATATATGAAAGAGTTCTAAATAAAGTCTCCAAATTTGCATAATTATTTAGGTAAAAAAAATATATCAAGTGTGCTGGTGGTGGTTACTGGAGTACGACGGGTGTTCGTTACTTAGATTCAGAAAATACGAGGGAACTAAATTTAGTGGTGGACAAAAAATGTTCACGGGCCAAACATGTGTAATCAAAGTGGTAACAGGTTATTGATAGCAAACGACCCTTTTAGTTGCTCAGTGACTGTTTTACACGTGCACGGGGTCACTTAATTATCATACTGGATAATATCACGGGATGGTGGGATCAGACAGAAAAACAAGTTGTTGAGAGCAAGCGACACAAACACCCTTGGGATCCCTGCTTGCCACTGAAAACAATCACCCACCCCAAGCAAAAAGAATATGTAAATTTGAATTTAGCTCATGTTTATTTGGAATTTTGTAAAAGGTTTTTTTTTTTATACACTAAATATGAAAACATTAGTTTAACTCTTAAGTTAAAATATATGAAAGAGTTCTAAATACAGTCCCCAAATTAATAAAATTAATTAGGGAAATGGATTATGAGAGTTGGCAGGTGGTGTTTCCTGGAGTACGGCGGGTGACCGTTACTTAGATTTAAAAAATACGACGGGAGGGATTTCTATATGCTAATATGGTGGATCAGGGTGGCAAGGTGTTGTTAGCTGACCCTTTTAGTGGATCAGTGACCTTTACTTAGCATAAGCACTAGAAAATGTCACGGGCTGTTTACGTCACAGACTGTTTACACGTTCACATGTGATCACTTTGGTCACTTAATTAGTATAACCAAGAACACCCTTGAACAGGGGTTTGCATGGCATTGAAAACATTTATAGAATTTTTAACTGAAAAGAAACAGCTGAAAGCAAACACCCACCCCAATAGCAAAAGAACATTCAAAAGAAATAGCTGAAAACAAACACATCCCCCAAACAAAAATATACAAATTTGAAGTTCAAATATATTCTTATTTTTTTTTTTTTATTTCGTTTTACAAATATATATATATAGCTATAGATTTTTTAAATTATTTATTTCTTTAAATTTAAGGTTAAGTTTATTGTATTTGTTTATTAAATCAATAGCTTTAATTCTAAGGTATGGTGCCTGGTGACATTGACAAGTATCCGGGCCCTTCTCTTACGTCATCGTCGGCCCAGGGACATGATACCATATGTACACCATATTTAGATTTTCTCACCGACTCTGTCCATCCTATTTGAAGAAAATCATCTCCAGGGACTGCCGATGATCCTCAAAAATTAAATAACCATTTTTTCTTTGAGGAAATTGGTGATTTCATTACACACGTGGTTGTTATTCAACAAAACATCATTGAATAACAACCACGTGTAATGAAATCACCAATTTCCTCAAAGAAAATGGTGATTTCATTTTTGAGGATCATCGGCAGTCCCTGGAGATGATTTTCTCCAAACTTCAAAGGATGGACAGAGTCGGTGAGAGAGAATCTAAATATGGTGTACATATGGTATCATGTCCCTGGGCCGACGATGACGTAAGAGAGGGCCCGGATACTTGTCAATGTCACCAGGCACCATACCTTAGAATTAAAGCTATTGATTTAATAAACAAATACAATAAACTTAACCTTAAATTTAAAGAAATAAATAATTTAAAAAATCTATAGCTAAATATATATTTGTAAAGCGAAATAAAAAATAATAAAATAAGAATATATTTGAACTTCAAATTTGTATATTTTTTTGTTTGGGGGATGTGTTTGTTTTCAGCTATTTCTTTTGAATGTTCTTTTGCTATTGGGGTGGGTGTGTGCTTTCAGCTGTTTCTTTTCAGTTAAAAAATTCTATAATTGTTTTCAATGCCATGCAAACCCCTGTTCAAGGGTGTTCTTGGTTATACTAATTAAGTGACCAAAGTGATCACATGTGAACGTGTAAACATCCTGTGACGTAAACAGCCCGTGACATTTTCTAGTGCTTATGCTAAGTAAAAGGTCACTGATCCACTAAAAGGGTCGCTAACAACTACCTGTTGCCACCCTGATCACACCATATTAGCATATAGAATTCCCTCCCGTCGTATTTTTTAAATCTAAGTAACGGTCACCCGCCGTACTCCAGGAAACACCACCTGCCAACTCTCATAATCCATTTCCCTAATTAATTTTACTAATTTGGGGACAATATTTAGAACTCTTTCATATATTTTAACTTAAGAGTTAAACTAATGTTTTCATATTTAGTGTATAAAAAAAACCTTTTACAAAATTCCAAATAAACATGAGCTAAATTCTAATTTACATATTCTTTTTGCTTGGGGTGGGTGATTGTTTCTCAGTGGCAAGCAAAGGGATCCCCTATTTAAGGGTGTTTGTGTCGCTTGCTCTCAACAACTTGTTTTTCTGTCTGATCCCACCATCCCGTGATATTATCCAGTATGATAATTAAGTGACCCCGTGCACGTGTAAAACAGTCACTGAGCAACTAAAAGGGTTGTTTGCTATCAACAACCTGTTGCCACTTTGATTACACATGTTTGGCCCGTGAACATTTTTTGTCCACCACTAAATTTAGTTCCCTCGTATTTTCTGAATCTAAGTAACGAACACCCGTCGTACTCCAGTAACCACCACCAGCCAACTTGATATATTTTGTTTACCTAATTAGTTATGCAAATTTGGAGACTTTATTTAGAACTCTTTTATATATTTTAGAAGGAGCCTTAAAACTAATGCCATCATAATTAGTGTATAAGAAAGCCTGTTAAAAATTTCCAAATAAACATGAGCTAAATTCATGAGCTAAATTCAAATTAACATCTTCTTTTGTTTGGGGGATGGATGATTTTTTTTTTCAGCTATTTCTTTCAGCTCAAAAAGTTAAAAAATAAAAATATACTTGAATTCAAATTAACATCTTCTTTTTGTTATTGGGGTGGGAGTTTGTTTCTCAGTGGCAAGCAAAGGGATCCCTTTTCAAGGGTGCTTGCTTTCAGCTGTTTCTTTGGGAGTTTGTTTCTCAGTGGCAAGCAAAGGGATCCCTTTTCAAGGGTGCTTGCTTTCAGCTGTTTCTTTTGGACGTGACAACAGCCCGTGACATTCTAACACGTACCCGTGTGAGCACCACACTTTCTTAATCTAAGCAAAGGACACCCGGCACACCCCAGTAATTTCTCCCCCATTAACTAGGATAACCCAAATATATCGCTATGATCACCTGACACACCCCAGTAACTTCTCACCCGCTTAACTAGATTCCCTCCCCTCGTTTCACCCTATTTTTCTAACTTCTCCCACGTTCGATCCCGTCAACCTACTCGTCAACCACTTAAGCAGAATGCCTCCCCTCTTTCACCCATTTCCTAGATACAAAAGCTGGATATAACTATTGTGGACCCTAATTTACGATCACCCGTCACACCCCAGTAACTTCTTCCCGCTTAATAAGAGTCCCGATTTCTTAAACGAAATTCGGGGGAGCGAATTCCTGAATACAAATCCTAGATATAAGCAACTTATCACCCTAATTTACGATCACCCGTCACACCCCAGTAACTTCTCACCCGCTTAATTAGGGTCCCGATTTCTTAAACGAAATTCGGGGGAGCGAATTCCTGAATACAATTCCTAGATATAAGCAACTTATCACCCTAATTTACGATCACGCGTCACACCCCAGTAATATCTCCCCCGATTTCTGGACCGAATTTCGGGATTCCTGATTCCTGAATACAAATCCTAGATACAAAAGCTGGATATAACTATTGTGGACCCTAATTAACGATCACTCGTCACGCACCCATTAACTTTAATTACCCCCCACACCTGTCACATTGTCCTGATTTATTACCCTAATTAGCATAATTAATTACCTCCCCCTCCACTTTTGTATCCAGCTTTTGTATCCAGAACTCTCATTTTATAACTACTATTAGCTTATTCACAAGACCACTACCGTGTTTACAATTAAAGATACGACTGAAGCGATAATAAAAAGGTTTCCCCATTTTATTGATCATTAAAGATTTCTCATTGAATGAAGTACATTTGTTTGAAAGATGCGTTTAATAAACTAAAAATAAGAAATTGTAGTTAGAAATATTAATGATGAAAACGAGAAAAATGTACTGCCACGATATAGTTCTCTCTTACCGAATAAAATTAGGGCTCTAATTGTTGGATCTTCGAATTGCGGTAAAACTAATATTATTGTAAGTTTAATCGAAAGTCCCAATGGATTAAAATTCGAAAATGTTTACATATTTTCAAAAAGTTTATATCAACCTAAATATGAGTACTTATGCAAATTAATTAAACCGATTAAAGGAATGGGATAAAATACATTCTCGACCACAGTGAAGCCAAAAACAATTCCATTATGATATTCGATGATGTAGGTGGTGAAAAAAGGATAACATATAATTATATATGTTATATTTGATATCATCCCCTAAATATTTCACAACTTCTTTTGGTGGTTGTAAATTTCCAAAACTATCAAAATAGAATATATTGTTTTTGTTTTTGTGGTAAGCTACCCAATGTGTACCTCTTGAATTCGAGTCATCCAAGTTAATCACTCCACTCTCATTATGATTAGGTGTTTTTGGGAGAGAGTCTCTCATAAACACCCCATAAAATGCGGTATATTTCTTTGAGCAAATTCCATTATATCAATATTTGTTAATGCTCTTTTGGGTAGCTGACCAATTAGTTTTTTTGTTTCTTCATTCTCCCACCACTATTGTTGTATGGTTTTAGGTATAAGCCGTAACCATTTTTATGGGGTTTTAGGTATAGACCTTCACCCACGGAAACTTCTTCCATCTTTCGGTTATGTCTTTTATTTTCTTCTAGCTGTTGCTTAGCAATTTTTGCGTTTGTTATTAATTTTGCAACACTAGAAGTTCCTGAAGCTAAACTACCTATAGCACTTAATGCAGTTAAGATGGGTACCAGTGGTAAAAAACCTCCCATTTTGGGTACATTAATTACACCAGTTTACAAAATAAAATTGACCTCTTCCTCATCGAAGACAACCTTAATTTTCCGGTTAAGAACATCCCTGATTAAGAAATGGGCACTTACAATTTTTTGTATGGTGTCAATTTTTTTGAAAGTGTAAAAAACGTTTTTTGCCTTTTTTATTTTCTATCTTGAGTTCTGATAACCTGATTTGGGTCATATTAGACTCATTTTACAGGTAATAGAATGTTCTTTGACTTTCTTATGCACAGCATTGAGTTCCAGTGATTAGTTTAGAAGCTACACCTCGCCAAAGTTAAAAAAAATGCAAAAAATACACATAAAAAAATAAAACAAAATACAAATAACAAGAAAGGAAGCTAGCTTCGGCCAGCCGAAGCTTATATACCCTTGCAGATAAAAGAAATACCTTTTTAAGTTGTCAGAAATCAATACGCCTACTTCCTGCAAAGTTACAATGAATTTTCTTATATTTGTTTGATTATTCGTATGGGAGCCTTAAGATATAGTGGTCCGATCCGGCTCGCTCCGACATATGTACTACCTGCAATAGAAAGAAGACTTTTGGGAAAGTTTCATTGCGATAGCTTTAAAACTGAGAGACTAGTTCGCATAGAAACGGACAGACGGACAGACGGACATGGCTAGATGGACTCGGCAATTGGTGCTGATCAAGTATATATATACTTTATGTGGTCGGAAACGTCTCCTTCACTGCGTTACAATATCTGACTGAAATTATAATACCCTCTGCAAGGGTATAAAAATACACGCCTGAAAACCGAAATTAGTTTTATAACTTCTTCTTAAAGATACAACTTTAAGCAAACTAATAAGACCATCAGCTCAAAAATCAACAAAGAGTTCCATTTTATATAGATTTGTCAAATTGGGAAAAAAGGCCCTGTTAAGGCCCTGTTGTCTCAGTTATCAGCTGTAAACGGCCAAAAAACCACCGTTGTCCCAAACTTCAAATGTTCATATAAAATTCATTTGCTGGTGGATTCTAATGATCTTTAGCTTGTTTTTTTTGTCAAAGTACCATCTAGCAGAAGAAGTTGTAAAACTAATTTAGGTTTTTAGGCGTGTATTTATACCTGTTACTCGTTGAAATGGAGTGGGCGGAGTTGTCCAAAATATAGCTCCGGCTATCGTGGCAGGATGTTGGCCGTAGAAGTCGTATGGGGGTGGTTGCCGCTGCTGGTAAATTCCCAAGTCCCGAAATATAACGCGGCGAGATTCAGAATTCACGTTTTTATGCCGGCTTCACAATTAAGACTAACTTAAACTAAAGAGGAAAAAAAGACCAGGACCGCGGAGTGGTGGGTTTCGCCGGGAGCGGGAGAGCAACGGAGAGCGGGAGTGCAAGCGGGAGTGCAAGCACCAGTGCAGCGCTCGCTCTTACACTGCCGCTCGAAACTAAGCGCCCTTATGGCGCGAACATTCTCCCCCCCCTTGCGGCAGCAAGCGTCAGGATTACTCCTCGTGGCACACTCCGGAGACGGTCCATCCGAAAACGGTGCTCTGAGCGACGGGCAGCCCATCTTCCAGCTTTAGGAACCCCGGTTGGATCAGCTTGGGGAACAAGTCTGACCCCAACGCGAGGGAAATGGTCGATGGGCGATGGAACTGTTCATCCGCGAGCCGGATATCCGCGAACTTGGCCCGGATGGTGTCACTCAGAGCCCGTATTGGCGTGCGAATCCTAAGGCTGGGATCAAGCCTTAAAACGACTTCGAGCCTGAAGTCGCCCGTGCGGGATCGGATGGTCGCCGTGCAGACCTCATCCTCGCCTGCCTGCGTGACGGGCAGCCGGTATGCCGTCACCAACGACCGGTCAATGCTGCTGACCGCCATGCACGGGTCGATCAGGGCCCCCATCTCAAACGTGGTGCTCCCGGTGTCGAGCAGCACGCAGGCGGTCGGGAGGATGTGGACCACCCTCTGGCGCAGATAGGCCGCCACGGTCTGAGATGGAGTGGGGGCCACTGCACGCGCTGGTTCCCTTGGGACGGGATGACGAACGGGGCGTTCAGGGCGTGGACGAGCGGTCGATGGCACCTCCTCGTGCATGTGGAGCAGCGTATGATGGTCCCCCCCGCACGTTTTACATCCCTCGGTGCTTCGGCAGGTCCCTCCTGAGTGCTCGTGGGCGAGGCAATTCGAGCAGTACTTATTAATCAGTACTGCCCGAAGGCACTTCTCAGCGCTCAGTTTCTGGAACCTCTTGCACTTCCGAAGAGGATGGATGCCCCGGCAGACTCGGCAGCGGTAGGATTGAGTACCTCGGGTACGTCTGCTATCCAAATCCTGGGCTGTGCGGGGACGCGGCACCATTATGCTGAAGTTGTTCTGCGAGGAAAAGAGACAAAAAATTGGCTTAGTATGTGACCTCGCAGACGGAAATAGATTAATGGCTGGAAGTAGCCGGTTCCTTGCTCTCCATAGGGAGAAGGATAACCTTATGCACGGGGCGTTTTATTGTGCCGCGCGCCGTACGGACTTCCGCCACTCGAACTCGGCCATCGGCTCCGGGGAAAACAGAAACAATTCTGCCGAGCCGCCATTCGTTCGAGGGCAAATCATCCTCCTTGACTACCACCATATCGTCAATTTGGATGTTTCGGGTCGGAAATTGCCATTTGTTGCGTTTGTGGAGTTCTTTGAGATACTCCTCTTTCCACCGCGCACTAAACTGCTGATGTTGGGCTTTCAAATGTTGCCATCGATTGATTATCGACTTGGCTTCGCCCTTTATCTCAGGGTCAGCCACGGAAAGCAACGGCAAGCCAATCAGGAAATGGCCAGGCGTGAGGGCTAGCAGATCGGAGGGATCTTCAGACATCGGGGATAGGGGTCTGGAGTTGAGGCAAGCTTCGATCTTGGCTAGGAGCGTCGCAAGTTCCTCAAACGTATACTTGCGCGTAGCCGTGGCTTTATAGAAAAGAGTTTTGAAACTTTTCACCCCTGCTTCCCACAGACCCCCCATATGCGGAGCCCCGGGCGGGATGAAGCGCCAGTCAAGTCCCTGATGGCTATGTACCTCAGTCACAGACTCTTTGACGGCTTGAAGGAAGTCCCGAGAAAGTAGAGAAGCTGCCCCCACAAACGTCCTGCCATTATCAGAATGAATCCGCCTAGGGCACCCGCGCCTAGCTACGAAACGAGCAAAGGCGGCTAGGAACTTTTCGGCGGTGAGATCGGATGTCGGCTCTAAATGGATAGCCTTCGTGGAAAAACACACAAATACACATACATATCCCTTGGTAATGAGACACGCTCTCCCGGTATAGTTTTTAATCTCGAACGGCCCGGCATAATCAATGCCCGTATATGTAAAAGGCCTCGAGAAGGACACTCTGTCCTGTGGAAGATCGCCCATCAGCTGAGTTTGCAGTCTCTTCTTGTAAATTGTGCAGATCTTACACGGATTCACCACTGCCTTGACCAGATTCTTGAGTTTAGGAATCCAATACTTCGATCGGATCAGGCGTACGATCAACTGACTACCGCCGTGAAGAGTAATCTGGTGGGTGAATTGGACGAGAAGGCGAGACAGTCTACAGCCGTAGGGCAGAATTATTGGATGCCGTTCATCATACTGGAGGGCTCTAGAAGCTGTAACGCGACCACACGCCCTTAGGAGGCCGAGTTGGTCCGTGAACGGAAACAAGTTTAAAATTGGACTTGCCCCCGGAAGGGGCTTTTCTCTGCCAAGTGCTTCAGCTCTTGGCCGTATGCTCGACGTTGCGCGATGGAAATCAGCGTTTGTTCTGCCTCTCGGATTTCTTCCCTCGTGGGTCGGGAAGTAGAATGGATCGCGCCCTTACGGCAGCGACTTAGGAAGCGCCGAACATACGCCAGGACTCGCAGTGCTTTGTCAAGTTTAGAGAAGCGTTCGAGAAATTCGTCAGAAGGGACCTGGCTGAAATGCACCTTCACCGCGCGCTGCTCGAGCTCTGTGTTCGGTTGCACATCGCTTTGGGCTGGCCACAGCTCTTGTGGCCCTTGCAGCCACTCTGGCCCGTGCCACCAAAGTTGACTATCCGCTAACTCGAGTAGGGACACGCCTCGACTAGCTAAATCGGCGGAATTTTGTTCGGATCGAACGTGTGCCCAGCAGTCGACTGGTACTGCCTGCGTTATCTTGGCCACTCTGTTGGCAACAAACGTGGTCCAGTTGCACGCCGGCTTCCGTAACCAGGCCAGAACGATGGTCGAATCGGTCCAGCAGCGTATGTCGGAACTTGGTGTGGGCATATTAGGAAGAATCGCCGTTACCATTTCGGCTAACAACACGGCGCCACATAGCTCTAGACGTGGAAGGGACACGGTCTTGACTGGAGCGACTCGGGTCTTGGATGTGAGGAGGTTAGAAAGTATTTTCTGACCCACCTCGACGCGAACGTAGATCGCCGCTCCATAAGCCTTTTGGGACGCATCACAGAATCCATGATACGCCACTTTGATCTCAGGCTGAAAACAGACCCATCTCGGAACGCGGATCTGGTTGAGATCGGAATACTCATGAAGAAACGCCTGCCACCTCTGACTCATTTCGCTGGGAAGCTTGTCATCCCAGCTTAAATCTTGTAGCCAAATCTCCTGCATAAACATTTTGGAACGTATTATAAACGGAGCGAGCCATCCGGCTGGATCAAACAACCTCGCGATTTGGGACAACACCTCCCGCTTTGTAAAGGAGGGTTCCACCACTATTTCTGGCGGCACGAAGTAGAATTCGTCGGACTTAGCCCTCCATCGAATCCCGAGCGTTTTGGCCGTGCTTTCGGTATCGATATCGAGGAACTCGCTATGAAGGAGGTGTTCGGACGGAATATTTCGTAGTATGCTCATGTGGTTCGAAGTCCACTTCCTCAAAGGGAAACCAGCAGAGCTAAGAGCTGCTTGTAGCTCTTGGATTGAACTATGGGCCTCAGATATGGAATTTGCCCCTGCCAGAACGTCATCGACGTACATATGTTGTTGAAGAATGTGGCTGGCTTTTGGAAACGCCCCTTGGACCTCCTCTGCTAGCTGCTGCAGCACTCGAATAGCGAGGAAGGGCGCACAGTTGACCCCGAAGGTAACTGTTTTCAACTCAAAGTCTCGAATATCCCCCTCCTTATCTCGGAACAGGATTCTTTGAAAGGGTGTATGCTTCGGATCGACCCAGATCTGACGGTACATCTTTGTGATGTCCGCGCTGAACACATATTGGAAATATCGCCATTTCAGAATTTGAATGGTCAGATCGGATTGCAGGACTGGACCAGCATTAAGAATATCATTTAAGCTGGTTCCATTCGCAGATGGACTGGAGGCGTTAAATACAACGCGAAGCTTTGTCGTAGTACTTTCGGGCTTGATTACCGCGTGATGTGGAAGATAGTAAGTGGGGGAACTATGAGTCGATGGAACTTCGTACATATGACCCAGATCCCGATACTCCTGAATCACGCTGTCATATTGCTCTTTTAACGGAGAGTCTCTTTTTAAACGATTCTCGTTTCGAAGAAACTGAGCTAACGCAATGGACCTTGAATATCCCAGATCGGACCCCGAGTTTTCGGGGTCGCAGAATGGGAGCGTAACCACGTACCTCCCGCTTGCGTCTCTTTTGGTAGTCCGGAGGAAGTTCCTTTCGCGATAGGAATCCGACTCTTTTACCATCTGGAATGGTAGATCCTCCACCTCCCAGAACTTGCTGAGAAGCGAGTCTAACGAATCTTCCTTTTGGTGGTGTACTTGAGTCGTGAAGGATGCGACTCTGTTGGCCTTAGTATTGGAGATCGGCCCGGTAAGTACCCAGCCGAAGATGGTCTCTTGGCCTAGGAGGGAGCCACAAATGTTTCTCCGAGTGCCTTGCATCATCACCGACGGTAGAATATCAGCTCCGATCAGTAAATCGATTTGGGAACTTTCAAAGAAGTTTGGGTCTGCCCATTGGAGATCGGGCAGGTCTTGCAAAGAATTCCTGGGAACTGGATGAGAGGGCAGTTTGCCCGCTAATTCCGGAAGGACATAGGCTGCGGTGTCTAGTTGAAGACCCGGCTTAGTTGGGGAGCGGATAGCAAACTGGCAGAGTCTCGTTGACTCTGCCGAAACTGATTGGTTTAGCCCTGAGACTTGGGTTTGGGTTTTTCGGAAAGGCAACTTAAGGAGGTTGAAAATGCGTTCGGAGATGAAGGTCGCTTCCGATCCCGAGTCGAATAAAGCTCGGGCTCGGTAGCTCGTGCCCAGATGGTACACGTCAACAATTGCCGTGCTCAGCAGGACGGCTGTAGTATTCGCAGCGAAATAATTTTGCACCGTTGAGGTGCTCGCGGATGCATTGCGACTGGAGGACTGCTGCGCCGAGGGCGCCGAGGTTGGAGAGCTCGTGGGTCGAGCGTTTGAGGAAGTCGTGCTTGAGGAACTGGGGGAGCCGTGATGCAGCAAAGTATGATGCCTCCCCCTACACGTGAAACAGCTATGTGTGCTCGTGCAATCACGTAGCTGATGGCCTCTAGCGAAACAATTCAGGCATAGCTGCTTCTTTTTGATGTAGCCGGAACGCGCGTCGACAGACATGTTGAGAAAGCGCGGGCACAATCTGATTGGATGATTCTCCTTAGAACATAAGTCACACCCCTTTGGGGGTGACCTTGGTCTCGAAGGCTTGCAGCCTTTTGGGAACTGACTGAGTCGGCTTCATATCCTCGATAGCCTCCAGTGTCCGATACCTTTCGCTCAGGAAGGTGTTCATCTCCTCCCAAGCCGGAATTTCGGACTTCGAAGTTAGCGACTGTTCCCATAAGGAAAGGGTTAACTTTGGCAGTTTGCTGGCGCACAGGAAGACCAACAGACAATCCCAGTTGTCAGTGGAGATATTGGAATGTGCTAGCGCTGTTAGACACCCCTGAATCGTAGACTGCAGCTCCTTTAGAGCATGTCCCGACTCTTGAGAAACGGAGCTCAAGTTGAACAAAAGCTTGAGTTGGCTGTTGACTAAAAGTCTTTTGTTTTGGAAACGGTCTTGAAGCGCTGCCCACGCTGACGCGAAGCCGTCATTTGTAAGCGGGGATTTGGACACTATGGCCTTTGCCTCGCCACTAGTTTTGGTGAGGAGATGGAAAAGCTTCTCGACCGGTGTCAGCCTGGAGTTGTTAACATAAACTGCCGTGAACAGGTCCCGGAAAGTGGGCCATCGGAGGTAGTCCCCATCGAAAACTTCTGTATCGCAGGGCGGTAGCCGGCAACCGGACAAAATATGCGGTGGAGAGAGATTAGCTTGAACGGCTTGAGGCGTCACTCTTTCGAGCGTTTCGCTAATCTGTGCGGCACACGTCTCGTATACGGAGTAGCAATAGTCATACTTTCCCTGTAGGAGAGGCAATGTGTCGAGGGATCCTTCCTGGGCAATTAGGTCAGAGCAGATCTCGTACTCTTTTTCAACCTTATCCCATAAGGCTCGAACTTGCTGAAGACGGACTTGCAGTGTGTGTGAAGATTGCGAATCCTGCCCAGGCGTATTGATTTTATCCTCGAAAGCGCTGACGCGATCGCTCACAGCGATGAATTTGTGCAACGCAGCAGTTGCGGCCGTTGGCTGCTCGGTTACCGACATTTTGCTACTAGCGCGTGTGACCCTCAGGAATTGAGTCCCGGATGCAGAGGGATTCTCTGGCTGTGCCACAAGTGAAGACTCGCTTGACACTTTCGCCAATAGTTTGGAGACGACAATTCTCGGACTTGTTTTCGAGCTGGTCGACGGACGGTCTCTCCCTTTTGGCGTGACACTCGAGCTTCTAGGTCTCGGGCTAGCGGACTTGGGCCCTTGTTTGACGCGAGAAGGTAGCGGCGAGGAAAGGGTGGTTTTTGTTTCCTTTTCTGGTGTTGGCGTTGGCTTCTTGTCACCCTCTCCGGGCATACTCAGCTACGCTCTTCAAATCGGACGGCCTGCCCGCCGCCAAAAAAAAAAATGTAGGAAACGAAAAACACTGACCCGCAGACTTGGTTCGGAGCAAATTAGCTGATATAGCTAGAAAATAGCTAGAAAAAATAGCTAGAAAATAGCTGGAAAATATCTGAATGTAGCCACCACTTACGGAACGCTTATTGGAAAAAAAATAGCTAAATATAGCAACAAGTTCGGGAAACACACAATAGCTGAATGCCCACTGACAAAAATATAGCTAAATATAGCTCAGAGTTACGGAAACCACAAACAATAGCTGAATGCTTCCTGACGAAAAGTAGCTAAATCTCGCTGAGAGAATCAAAACAAACGACTAAACAAGCTGAATAGCTAAACACAAAACCAACCGAAACGATGGAAAAAAATAGCGACACATCAACCGCCAGAAAAACCTTCGACAATCAATTTCAAAAAAAAATTAAATAGCCAAAAAAAAAAAAAATTAAATGGCTGATGGTACGATAGCCTAGGAGCAGAATTTAGATTTGGAATTCTCTGGCAAATTTTTTTGTAATTTAGGAACCCAATCGAAGTTTAACCACTTTTGCGACACAAGAAAAAAGAAGCCAAAAAAAACTAGCTGAAAAACGAATCCAAAATAGCTATCGACCTTGAAATTTTCTTTGACGATTATTCGAAAAATATTAATTTTTTGTTTCTGCGCTCGATTTTGTATTCTGGTATGGGTGTCGGATTGGTGCCCTGTGTTTTGCTCGTTACAACTTGAATCGTATAAGTGCCTATGCTTGCATATGAACAAAACGGAGATGAAATAAAAATTGCCCAAATATATGTATGTGTGTATATGGAGTTCGATGCTTAGCACAGAATAGCGCTAAGCTCTGCTCATGTATGTATGTATGTATTTGGTGGAAAAATTTTGGCTGCTCGCAGAATAGCGGGGAGCTTATGTATGCGAATATATATGTATGTATGTCGGGATAGCAATTAAAAAACACAATTAAGTTTTTTCGGATATATGTATATGAATATCAGGATCGCAATTAAAAACACAATTAATTTTTTCCGATATATGTATATGAATATCAGGATCGCAATTAAAAACACAATTAATTTTTTCGGATATATGTATATGTATATTATATTTTTATTTTATTGCTGGAACGAAATTTTAGTTTTTGGGTATATTTTATTCTTTATTAAAATTTTTCATAAATCGTATAAATTGACAATTTAACCATTAATATAAAACTATAAATTTCGGAGTAAAAATATTTTATATTTGTGTGTATGTAAAAATTGCGCGTAAATTTGATTTTCAATTGTTAATATGTGTATGGGTCTTTGGAATAATATATATGTAGATATATGTGCAATGTGTAAATAATATAATAATTTTATATGGCTTAAAAATTTGGACAATATGTGTATGTATTAATTTGTATGTGTATACTTGGATATGTGTAATGAATATAATATTTTTTAATCTTTGTTTGATTTGTGTGTGTGTATTTTTGGAAATTTCAACATGCAGTTTAGTGCCGGACGTGGATATGTGAAAGTGATTTTGCTGTAATATATATGCACATATGAATGTATATATGTATGTACGCTTGGAAACTAGCGGATCACAGTGAAAAAACTATGTAGAAGGCCAATATTGGCAAAGCACTTTGCACTTTAAAATCGAAAAAAAATTCACTGCGGCTAGGCGTATGTTTTTTATACCTATATTCTTGTATATAGGCATATATATCACTTTTCACTTTTTCACTTGGAATTTGGACTCGGATGGAAATAACGCCTTGGAAAAGGAATATGGCGACCACGGACGAAAGGTTTGGAAAATAGTCGTACTTATCTTGGAAAAATCCGCAAAGGGGGGCGCTGATCAGGATAGATCGCAGGCGACGAAGGACCATGAAATGGAGTGGGCGGAGTTGTCCAAAATATAGCTCCGGCTATCGTGGCAGGATGTTGGCCGTAGAAGTCGTATGGGGGTGGTTGCCGCTGCT
The DNA here is from genome assembly GCA_037075285.1 of Drosophila lutescens. Taxonomy (NCBI): domain Eukaryota; kingdom Metazoa; phylum Arthropoda; class Insecta; order Diptera; family Drosophilidae; genus Drosophila; species Drosophila lutescens. Next base: position 43,291 of record JBAMCF010001168.1, on the reverse strand, counting down.
GGTAAATTCCCAAGTCCCGAAATATAACGCGGCGAGATTCAGAATTCACGTTTTTATGCCGGCTTCACAATTAAGACTAACTTAAACTAAAGAGGAAAAAAAGACCAGGACCGCGGAGTGGTGGGTTTCGCCGGGAGCGGGAGAGCAACGGAGAGCGGGAGTGCAAGCGGGAGTGCAAGCACCAGTGCAGCGCTCGCTCTTACACTGCCGCTCGAAACTAAGCGCCCTTATGGCGCGAACACTCGTAGAGTAAAAGGGTATATTGTATTCGTGCAAAAGTATGTAACAGCTAGAAGGAAGCTTTAAAGTATATATATTCTTGATCAGGATCACTAGCCGAGTCGATCTAGCCATGTCCGTCTGTCCGTCTCTCCGTCTGTCCGTCTGTCTGTCCGTATGAACGCTGAGATCTCGGAAACTATAAAAGCTAGGAGGTTGAGATTTCACACACATATTCTTGGGCTTCCTACGCAGCGCAAGTTTGTTTCATCGAGGTGCCAGGCCCCCCCCCCAACGCCCACAATCGCCATGAACGATTTTCAAATGTGTCTGGAGGCCACATCTTTTAAGATTTAAAAAATATATAAACGCAATTTTATAGTGTTTATTAATACCTATCGAAATGTAGAAGACATTTTTCAAATCGGACCATTCATTAAAAAGTTATACGCAATCAAAATTGTTTATATATCTATCTCCCTCGCACTCCCTTTAGCTGAGTTACGATTACTAGAAAGTCTGGATACCAACTCGAGTACAGCGTTCGCACTCCCTTTAGCTGAGTGACGGGTATTAGATAGTCGGGACACCAACCCGACTATAGCGTTCTCTCTTGTTTTATTTGTATTTTGTTGTATTTTTTTATGTGTATTTTTTGCATTTTTTTTTAACTTTTTTAACTTTGGCGAGGTGTAGCTTCTAAACTAATGACTGGAACTCAATGCTGTGTATAAGAAAGTTAATATGACCCAAATCGGGTTATCAGAACTCAAGATAGAAAATAAAAAAGGTCAAAAACGTTTTTTACACTTAAAAAAAAAATTGACACCATACAAAACATTTTAAGTGCCCATTTCTTAATCAGGAAGATGTACTTAACCGGAAAATTAAGGTTGTCTTCGATGAGAAAGAGGTCGATTTTATTTTGTAAACTGGTGTTATTCGAGGAACTTGAACGTTTTTCCTAGATCCGATTGAATTATGTATTGCTTTACGTGCAATTGTAATTGCATTAACCACATCCAGAGGTTTTCGTTTTTTCAATTTCCGACTAGCTTCTCTTACAACAGATGATAGTCTATTTATTTGCATCCTCCTACGCCTCCTCTTCTTCGGTTTTTTCTTATTTAGCTTCCGAACACTCATTCCAAAATGTTTCTTTGCTTTCATAATTATACCCGTTACTCGTAGAGTAAAAGGGTATATTGTATTCGTGCAAAAGTATGTAACAGGGAGAAGGAAGCGTTTCCGACCCCATAAAGTATATATATTCTTGATCAGGATCACTAGCCGAGTCGATCTAGCCATGTCCGTCTGTCCGTCTGTCCGTCTGTCTGTCCGTATGAACGCTGAGATCTCGGAAACTATAAAAGCTAGAAGATTGGTATTTGGCATGAAGATTCTTGGAGTTCCTACGCAGCGCAAGTTTGATTCAAAAGGGTGCCACGCCCCCTCTAACGCCCACAATCGCTTATATACGATTTTAAAAATTTCAATATTTCGGAAAAGTAAAAATGCAGTTTTATTGTGTTTATCAATCAAATCGGACCATTCGTTAAAAAGTTATGCGTGTTCAAAGTTTCTATCTCCATCTCCCTCGCACTCCCTTTACCTGAGTAACGGGTATCTGATTGTCGGGGCACCCGACTATAGCGTTCTCTCTTGTATTAGTTACAAAATATGCTGCTGCTCGCTCCTTAAGAGAACTATCCTTCGCCTTTACTCGCTCCCAAGCCTTGTTAATTAATACAGAATCTGCCTTATATCGATTGCTTAGTTCCGTGGTTTGTGAATAGGCAATATCGTGAACCTTGCAAGCTTCATCCAACTGATGAATTCCGTGATCTCCACGCTGTAATCACTCTGCAAGCTTTGTACCGGGTCCACAATAGTTATATCCAGGAATATGAAACTCAAGCGGAAGAGAATCTATTAACTTATTAATAGGACCACATCCACGTTTACGATGTAAATAATGACTGATGTGATTATAAAAACGTTTCCCCATTATATATTGTCTTTATTCATTGAAGATTTATCACGGAATAAACATATTTATATTAGGATGCGATTAATAAAGCAAAAAAACAAGAAAGGAAGCTAGCTTCAGCCAGCCGAAACTTATATACCCTTGCAGATAAAAGAAATACCTTTTTAAGTTGTCAGAAATCAAAACGCCTACTTTCTGCAAAGTTACAATGAATTTTCTTATATTTGTTCGATTATTCGTATGGGAGCCTTAAGATATAGTGGTCCGATCCGGCTCGCTCCGACATATGTACTACCTGCAATAGAAAGAAGACTTTTGGGAAAGTTTCATTGCGATAGCTTTAAAACTGAGAGACTAGTTCGCATAGAAACGGACAGACGGACAGACGGACAGACGAACAGACGTACATGGCTAGATGGACTCGGCTATTGGTGCTGATCAAGAATATATATACTTTATGTGGTCGGAAACGTCTCCTTCCCTGCGTTACAATATCTGACTGAAATTATATAATAACATATAATAACATTCTTGTTCCTAACATTGAGAACGTGAACAATGTTAAACAACCACCACGTCACAGTGAATTATTACCAAACACAATTAGAGCCCTTGTGGTTGGTCTATCCAACTGCGGGAAAACTAATGTAATGATCAGTCTAATTGAGAGTCCAAATGGTTTGAGATTTGAAAATATATACGTGTTTTCAAAGAGTCTATACCAACCAAAATATGATTACTTGGAAAAGCTAATAAAACCGATTAAGGGTATGAATTATCATACATTCTCTCAGAACGAAACTGTTTTAGCACCCACCTAAGCAAAAAATAATTCCATTATGATATTCGATGATGTAGCTTGTGAAAAACAGGATAACATAAGGTCTTATTTTTGTATGGGTCGACATAAAAATATCGATTCTTTTTATTTATGTCAAACTTATACTCATATTCCGAAACATTTAATTCGTGACAATGCCAACTTTATTATAATGTTTAAACAATATGATTTAAATATGCGGCATATATATCGGGTCCATATTTTAACACTGACATGAATTATGAAACATTTGTGAAAATCTGTCAAAAATTTTGGGAGGATAAACAAGGTTTCTTATTAAATAGCAAGGACAACGATATGAACAACGGATACAGGAAAGGATTTGATCAATTTATTATGATTATAAAAGTGAGACCAATATAAAGTTGGGTTAAGAAGTTGCACTCCAACAGATTATCAACAGATTTCAATGTCTCCATATCAATATCTATCATTGAATGGAAATAGTTCCAGTGAAAAACAAATAACTGAAAATACTGGAGTAGTGTAATAAAGGCAATCCTATTGCAAAAAACATTCATAATAATTGGTGCTATGTATAAACTAGTGCTAAGTTATTATAAAAACTAAGAAGTGCCACGAGCGGCGGTGCTCGGTGAGCGGCGATTCTGAGAAATAGTTATATCTCTTATTTCTCAACCCGTGAAACAGAAGTAGAAAGAACTTCTTCAAAGAGCAACTCAGCCCTACTGACCATTGACAGTACGGGAGCACGGTCTTGTTCTCCCGCCCAACTCACACCAACTCCCATTTCATGGAGCTTGCAGTGTAGAACCCCACCCCAGCTTCGACTCACAGCTCACCAGCCACGAGCACTGCGACCTCGTTAATTTCTGCAACCGCAGCCACTGCAACAACAACATCAACGGCCGCCGTTACCAACAACGCGACTTCGAAAGCGTTAGCAACGTCTGCAGCGCCGAATAAAGCTACAAAGCCAAATGTAAGTACGAGTGCCAATATCGGCAATATCAAACAACAACAAGTGGGTCCGGCTATACAGACTGGCATGGATCGTTACATCCAAATCAAACGGAAGCTAAGCCCGCAAAATAAAATGGTTGGAATTATATATATACCAACTTAAGAGTAGCAAGGGCTTGCAAGTAGTGCTAAAGTGCATAGAGCCCGACGTATCCACCAATGAGATAATAGAGGCACTGAAAGAAAGAGGATTTTTCGCCAAAAATAATATTAATATTATCAACAGAAATAAAAAGCCGCAACCACTCTTTAAGGTCGAACTGGAGCCAGAAAGCAGAGCCTTGAAGAAAAATGTAGTGCACCCGATCTATAAACTGCAATTACTGTTACATAGAAGGATTACTGTTAAAGAACCGCATAAGCGAAATGGTCCGCTGCAATGCATAAGCTGCCAAGAGTACGGACACACCAGAAACAACTGCGGGCTTCGATCAGTCTGCGTAGCTTGTGGAGGCTTCCACAACTCCGAACCGTGCCCTGCAAGCAAAGAAGACCCAAAGACGAAGAAATGCGCTAACTGTGGAGACAACCATACCGCAAACTACAGAGGCTGCCCGGTCTATAAAGAGTTAAAGAGTCGGTTACAACAAGCTAAGAATGCACGCTCCCAGAATGCACAAAATGCGTACGTTCAGTCCCAAACCACACCTGATGTTTTCTTTTCGAAAGCAGCCAGATCTTCATTTGGGCCCCTCAACATAAATGGGGGAGTTTCTTACACCAGTGCCCTAAAAACAGGACTTGCCAAGCAGACGGGGATCCCACAAGCTCAATGCCCTGAGCAAAATATTGGGTTTTCAAAAAAGTCCTGCGGTATTTTTATTATATTATTTTTTTCTTTTTTTACATCGAGCTTTTAAGTGACTCAAAGCTTCTTCAAATGGTTTATAACGGCTTGATGACTTAAGCCAAGCTCTTGACCGATGCTACGGCTACTACTATGCCGGTTTTATCGCAATTTTCTACGATAGGCCTTCCTTCTTTGACCACCTCTGCAGCAGAACGAAAACGTTGAAACCATCGTTGTGCGGTGGAAATGGAAACTGTATCGTGTCCATAAACTGCAGAAATTTTATTGGCGGCTTGAGATGCATTTTTGCCTTTATCGTAGTAGTACTGTAAAATATGCCGTATTTTCTCTTTATTTTGCTCCATGATTGCGACGCTATAACTCACGAACGAGAAAAGAAAAGACAATCAATCAAACACGTGTTAGCGCGTGAAATGAGCTTTCTAAGAAGGTATATTATGACCAGATGCGACGAATAAAACAAGAACTACGCGCTTTCAGCGCCAACTAGCGAAAATACCGCAAGACTTTTTTGACAACTTAATATACATAATCAAATAAAAACACCTCTTAACGAGGTAAAAAACTAGTGACGATCGCACCTTCAACGTACAAAAGTTCTGATATCAACATTTGTGACGAAAAATTATTACACTCGTCATTAAATACACTTTCTAATATTTTCTCATTCGGCCCGCCCTAGCAAACTATTCCAGCCTTTTTCCCTTCACAGGCATTTTCTATTGCAGCGTGCCGAATGAGAAAATTTTAGAAAGTGTATTTAATGACGAGTGTAATAATTTTTCGTCACAAATGTTGATATCAGAACTTTTGTACGTTGAAGGTGCGATCGTCACTAGTTTTTTACCTCGTTAAGAGGTGTTTGTTTGTGCCTACGCGAGTATGGACACATAGACGGGTCTGTAGCCGAACAGTAATACTTCGCACTGCTGGCACGAAGACGCTTTAACCGTATGGAACTTTGTCCTGATTGTCAGTAACGGGCTGAGAACCGTGTTGTCAAGGACGTGGCGAACGGGCTGGAAACCGTGTTGGGCGCGGGTTAAGTGACGGGCTGAGATCGTGTTGGGCGGGGGTAACGGCAGGACGATCAACGCGGGCGACGGTTGTAGGATTGACTACGACTTGCGGATACGGGTTGAAACGGGACTGCGCTTGAGTTGATTCACGGGACTACGGGGTGTGATGAATTAAGACACTTGATAGAGCTGTTGAATTTGTAACTGACTTTATTCATATTTTGGTACTAGCTTAAATACTATTCTACCCGGATATGGGCGTACATAACAAATGTGTATCGGTATTGCGCTGACTTTACTGCTTTTGCTGACCCACTGCTGATTCCATGCGTCGGTCAGTAGGTCAGCGCACTACCGGGTTGCTGGATTCTGCAGCGTCTGCACTGCTGCGTGTTGTCGACGATTCTTCTACTGGGCGCCTGGTCGTGGTGCACTGCCGGGTTCTTTACCCGGTGAGTTGCGGTGTGAGTTCCAATGATTATGGCTACATGTTGCCCAACACGACTTCCAACCCAGTTGCGTTGGGTGGTCTTCGTTGTTGACCCATGTTGAGCAACCTTGGTTACCAACATTCTCCCCCCCATTGACGGGTACCGTCAATATAAGTGTTGATCAGTGCGGGTGTTAGTTCAGTTGTCATCATGTTACTTGTTCCGACCACCGACTTGGTTGTCCAGTTTGCCTGTGAAAAAACGGCTACACGGATTCCGCACGGCGTTCGGCTCCTGTATCCGGCTGGCCCAAAAGTTTGTCGTAGAGGCGTCCAGCTCTGGATCCTCAGCCCCATTGACTTCGTTTGGCGCGACCGGCGATATCCTGCTAACCATGCCGTCCGGCTTCATCCTGAATCCGTTGTTGTCCTGGATGATGGATCCGTTCTAGTCTTTCGACGTGCGGTTCTGGCCTTACATCGTAGCTCCAGTCCTGCTTTGCGTGCTGCTGTTCCTTGGGACGATGATTCTGATTCTATTGACTCTGGAATCGAATGCTGTTCTGACCCTACGTGGTCAGTTATTTAATTATTAAATGTTACTTATTTTTACCGTCACCGTGTGTTGTTCTTTTTTTTTTTCCTTTTTCCTGACTTGGCAATTTTTACGTATAAATTGTGGCTCTGGGTCGTGGCGTTGTTTAGTCTTTAACCATGGTTTTCACTACTCACTCGGAACTCGTTCTGGACATCGATGGGTCGCTGACCTCGACTCGGGTCTCAAATCATTGGACCTTACTGGACAATATTCCTGGCTACTTCATAAGGCAACATCATAATTCCGTCCTGCTCCGAACTGAGTTTGGATCGATTGTGAACGGGCTACTCTATCCTCCAAACCATATTGTAACGGTTCACCCTGGTTATTTTATCCTCCTTCCTGACAACCGATTTGCGGTTGTCCGGTTGTCTGTCATTGCTGTTTCTTCAACTGGTCCTCCAGTGCCGATTGCTGACGTCTCTGATCTGTATTGTAGCTCCGATAGTGATTCTGGCCACGAGTAAACCTTTACCTCGTCTTTGTTGTTTTTTTTTTTCTTTTGTAATAAACGTTCTTAACCTATACTGCTGATTAGTGTCTTTTATTCCAACGTTGTGAGCTGTTTTACTCTGGTCATTGGAATTGGCATGTCATCAACTTGTGTGGCTGTGTTCTCCTGACACTGCACTTTTTTGCTCTTGGCTCGTCGTCTGCATATTATTATCGCTATCAATAATAACACCATTACCGACCCTACGCCAATGGTGATTAGTGTTGGGTACCTTTCAAGCTCCGTCTCTTCGTACTCTGGGTGACTGTTTTCTTGTTCCTGTAAGTGATGGACCTTTTCCTGTAGTTTAAACAGTTTTTTCTCCGTATCGCTCACATTTGCCGTACTCTGGCGGCTCTGGTTCACTACCCTTATTTGTTCAAAGAGATGTATAAACATCGTTGTCGCTGCTTCTGTTATTGTTGATCTTCCTTCCGGATGGCCTTGCAGCGTGATTATTTGACTTCGAGCAATGCAATCCGTATTAATGGTCAGCTTACCGCTATTGTTGATCTGGATTTGTCCCCGACTTTCGCCACACACATATGTTAGCGTTATTTCATGTGTCGTCGCAAAAATCCATGTATTTGGGGCGTCGACTGCGTACCATACGCATGATGTGCTGACTTCCTTTGGTACGCATTGTTTGTTTTGCTCACTTTGTATGGCCGCTAGTGTGCATTGTAATTGTTCATGTTCCGGTCCTAACGTTGCTTGCTGTATGTTACACAACATAGGACCGCTCGATAGTCTCGTACACTGTTTTAACCTTTCCATGGTTATTGCGAAATGTCGGTCTCGATGGTCACTTATCGCTAAATATTCTGTCTCTGTTTTCAACGCCAGTATCTTGTTTTGTCTTACCATTGGAATTGGTGTTAAATGGTAGACGTTGTATTCTTCTTCATCTACTAATGGGATTTTGATGTGGAATACTAAGGAATCGTCTAATTCCTGTACTTCCGTTGTCATTACTGCGTAGATATCGTGAATGGTATCACGTGTGATTGGTAACCGTCTTCCCTTTGGCAAATGTGCTTGAATATTTACCAATTCCTTCTTTAACTGTTCCACGGAGACTAACGCCGGACTAATTATCCCTCCTTTTAGTCCGGTCATAATGTTAATAATCGATGCTTGAGTTCGTTTAATGTGGCCTGCCACCAACGTTAGTTCTGCTGCTATTTGACCCAGATTTCCTATTTGTATCGCATTTTCCAGTCCTTTAATTTGCGCTTCCATATGGTCTATCCTCTGCTCCATTGCACCGTTACTGGTCTTCATGATATTGATAGTGCTGTCGAGGATTGACGTCTGGTTCCTTAGTAAATGGGTGTTGAAAATTTCCTTGGCCTTGATTTTCTGTAAGACTTCTTCCATCCTTTTTGCGTATTGAGAGTCTAATACTCCAAACAGCCCGTTGGCTAGGTTGCCCACCAAGTCCAGAGCACCTCTTCTTTGCCTATGATGCTCAAAAAACTGCTGTGCATCATACAATTCACTAGCCTCCTGCTCGAGCGCGTGTATTATTGTTGGACATGCTTCACTTCTAATACACCATTGAGATAACCCTTTTACGCTGGTCTTAAAGGCTGTGATCTCTTGCGCCAATAGCCGTAAATCGAAGTACGAGATGATTGTCCATTCAGCTGAAGTAAGTGCTATTCTATTGCTTAATTCTATATATGACCCAGTATTGTTGGGTAACGGTACCACCCTCACCGGTGCGTCTGGAACGACTGGGAATAGATGGGTGGTACTTACACAGGCTAGCAAGGTTAGGGCTTGGAACACAGCCTCGGAGATCTTCTGAGTCCGTCTGAGGCTTCTGAATTCTCTTGCTTGTCTACTGGTAATATTGCCAGCCGATGTATCGCTCGGACACATTCTCCTGCTGCTGTCCGCAAGCTGGCCACCCGTACGGCTCCATCCTTTCCTTGATGTGCTGCGATGACTCTCCCCAGCGGCCACTGCAGAGGGGATACATTGTCTTCCTTTATGACCACCAAGTCTCCTATTGACACTGCCTTTGGAGCTCGTGCAGGTATTCGTGGCTCCAACGTTTCCAAAAGTCTTGTCTGACCTTGTCAATCTGTTTCCACCTAGTCACCTGGCCGGACCGAACTTCTCTGTTATGAATATCTGGAGATGCGGTAAGTGGTCCTCCGATCAGAAAATGTCCTGGTGTCAAAGCTGCCAAGTCCCGGGGGCTGGAAGAAATCGGAGTGAGCGGTCGTGAATTTAATATTGCCTCGATGTCGATGACAACTGTTTCCAGTTCCTCGTAAGTTAAGTCCGCCGTTGATACAGTGCGTATTAGCAAATGCTTGGCTGATTTTACAGCTGCCTCCCAAAGTCCACCAAAATGAGGGGCCCTAGGAGGAATAAATTGAAATTCCGTTCCTAGTTGCGAGCATGTTTTCCGTTAATTGCCAATAAAGCCTGGGGACCGCAGTGCTTGAAGTGCCTATGTTTATCTTCAAACATGAGTCGAGTTACCTCATGATTAGCTGGAAGCATCATGGGGTGTTTTTCGTCAAATGTTAAATTTGAGTTCTGCAATCGTCCTCCTACTCGCAACAGATTGTTTTTGTCCAGAAATGGATCCAACGATCGATAAGGATCTGATACTGCTACACATCCACCCTTTTTTAGTTGATTGATTGTTGCCTGGAATCCTATTCCTTGTATTTTTTGCATTATTCGTTGTAGTGCTTGTTCCCGCTCTTTTGTGGTTATTGGTCCTGTTTCTCTTTGTTTTCCTTTTTTACAGTTATTTACGAAACGTAGCAACCATCCCGTGATTGTTATCAACGTATTAAAAGATCCATGATGATTGATTTCATTCGTCCAATCGTTATTTTTCGTGGCTGCCATTACTTGGGTGTTGATGTTTCTTCGCTCGAGGTCTTCGCCATCGAATATCGGCTTGGCTGCTTGCTTCCATGTCTCCTGTTCTGTTGTCAAAAAAAACGGACCACAGAACCAAAAACTTCTATGCCTCAATTGTTGCGCTGAGCATCCTCTGGATACTAGGTCTGCTGGGTTGTCTTCGGATGATACGTGAGTCCAATGACTTGGATTTGTTAGTTCATGAATTCTGGATATTCTATTTGCTACAAATGTGTGAAACGATGATGCTGATGCATTTATCCATGCCAATACTATCGTAGAATCGGTCCAATACTGCACTTTATCAAAACTTATTTGTATATCCCTTTGAATTCTTGCTGCGAGCTCTGCCCCCAACACGGCTGCACATAGCTCTAATCTCGGTAGTGTCTGTTTTGCTAATGGTGCTACTCGTGATTTTGCGCAGAGAAGATTGCTCACTATTGACCCGTCGACCGTGGTTGTGCGGATGTATGCCGCTGTTCCGTAGGCGACTTCGGATGCATCAGTGAATACGTGAAGTTGTATAATTTTAGGCTTGTCATCTGGGAGTGGGCATCTAGGTAATTCTATGGTTGTTAAAATTTGAGTGTTCTTCCGAAATGCTTGCCAGTGATTCGTATCTTCCTTGTCTAGTGTTGTATCCCAGTCGAGAGCCTTTTGCCATAATTGTTGCATAAATATCTTTGCTGTTGTGGTTATGGGGCAAAGCAATCCTAGTGGATCAAATATTTTTGCAAGCTCCGAACAGACAATTCGCTTTGTGACCTTTCCTTCTTCATATGGGGTCACCCGACCTTGAAGTTTGTCTTCCTTGGGGTTCCATATTATTCCCAACGTCCTTATTGTGGCATCGGAAAATTTGCTGAAGTCGAGATCCAGAGCCTGATCATCCTTTGGAATGTTCTTTAGCAATTCTGGATGATTTGAACACCATTTTCGTAACTTCATTTTTGCTTCCCCGAGAATATCGCAGATCTGAGCTTGCTGTTTTATTGCTTCTTCTATTGTGTCTGCCCCGGATAGGCAATCATCTACGTAGAAGTTTTGCTTAATGGCTGTTGCACCTAATAGCTGATTTTTTGGAGCTATTGATGCCAAATGTTGTAAACATTTTGTTGCTAGGTAAGGGGCGCATGCTGTCCCATATGTGACTGTGTTTAACTGAAAATATCGCATTTTTTCGTTTGGTGTCCGTCGCCAAAGGATAAGCTGATACACCTTGTCCTTTGGGTGAACCCAAATTTGTCGGTACATTTTTTCGATGTCTGCTGTAAACACAAACCGGTATGTACGAAAACGTAACAGAATTGATAACAGCTCACTTTGTACTGTTGGTCCAACTCTCAGAATGTTGTTTAGACTGTTACCTGTCGAGCTTCGTGCTGATGCATCAAACACTACTCTTAATTTTGTGGTAGAGCTGTCTGGTTTTAGAACGCAGTGATGGGGAATGAAATAATGGGTGTTTGGAACTCCGGACAGCTGTACCTCTGTCATATGTTTTAAGTGTTCATACTCTTCCATAAAAGCCACGTATCCCTCTCGTGTTGTGGGATCTCGTTGTAGTCGTCTTTCTAAACTCTCAAATCTTCTTTGGGCCATGCACAATGATTGCCCCAAAACCTTGGGGTCTTCCGAAAATGGAAGCCTTACCATTAGTCGTTGATCGGCACACAGTTTTATATTTTTCGTAAAATGCTCTTCGCAGAGCCGTTCCTGAACTGTTAATGGCTGTAGTTCAGTAGTAAAGGTGTCTAGTTTCCAAAATTTTTCCAGTGTTGACGAAGGATCTTCCTCTTTATTTATGGTGAGATTTCCTGTCACGGCAGTTGTGTATGGTTGTTTGATCGGGCCCATGACAATCCATCCAAGGGCGGTTTCCATTAAACGTGGCTTCTCTTTTCCTAAGTTGATAATACCACCCTTTAATATTCGTGTAAAAACTTCGGCGCTGAGGATCAAGTCTATGCTCCCTGGTTGTCGAAAGTCAGGGTCAGCCAATACTAGACCGTCGGGGATGTTCAGTGTTTCCCTTATTGGTTCGGACGGTTGATTGTCCATTACGTGTGGTAAGATTATTACGTCGATGTCCATCTGGAACCTTGATGTTACTGACGAAATTCGTAGTAGGGCCTGTTCTGAGGCACTTTGAATGTATCCACCGACCCCATGGAAGTTGACTGATGTTTTCGTGATGGTTAAAGCCAGTCTGTCTGCCATTTTTCTGGATATAAGATTCAGTTGAGACCCAGAATCAAGTAATGTGCGGCATTGTTCCTGTCGGGTGGAGAGTCCTTGTACTGCAACTGTGGCTGTGGCCAACAATACGTAGCCCTTTTGTGTTTGTTGACACGACATGGTTGTAACCCAGTTGTTGCTGGTCTGTTGGTGATTTGAAGGTTGTTCCTCCTGATGTTGAGGTAGTTGGTTCTGGGTGGTTACGACTGACACCTGTGCTGAAGATTCTTGATGTCTGTGCAGCGTTGAATGGTGTCTTTGACGGCAGAACCGACAAGTTTGTGGGGATGGACAGTTGCTAGTCTTGTGATAGGTTGACAGGCAATTGACACAACCTGCCATTGATATTATTGTCTGGCGTCGTTTTTCTGCATCCATCTTGCGAAATATGGGACACGACAGTGGGCGATGTGAGCTTGTATTGCATATTTTGCAGATGTTGTCTCGTGGGTTGGTTTGTCTTGAATGAAGTAAGGGTTGAGCGTCCAGTGTTTCCAGCATTCCGGATCGCCGTTCGAGAAAGGATAAAACACTTTCTAGTAATGGCACTTCAGTAGGTGAGTTGGCTGAATCTTCGAGTGCAGCTAGAGTGTGTTGATCGAGCTTTCGACGCACTAAAAACCCGATTATTGGATCCCAATCCTTAGTGGAGATGTTCAAGTTTTTTAGTGTACTCATCGCATTTTTAATTGTGTCATGAAGTGCTCGTAACTGACGCGCTGAACCATCTATTGGTTTGTAATCAAACATTTTTGCAATGGCTGCGAATACCAGTATCTTTCCGTTTTGATATCTGGCCTTCAGTCGTTGCCAGGTGTCGTCATATCCATCTTGTGAGAAAGCTGTATCTGTTAAAACATTCCTTGCTTCGCCACTAAGAGAGTTCTGGAGAATGTGTAGCTTCTGGCTGGCGGAATATGCCTTATTGTGAACTAACTCTACAAATAAGTCATGGAATCGGGGCCAGTCTAGATATTCGCCATTAAATTCCGGAATCTTGATTGGATTTAAACTCATTTGAGTGTCGTTTTCTCGAAGTAGGGTTATTTCATATTCTTCGTATAATGCCCTGAACCGAGTTATTTCTGCTTCGGCAACATCCACTGCTCCAGGTATGTTGTCGACTTCATCATGGGCTTGTCTCAATACTTCCCATTGAAGCTCCAGATGTCGTTGTAGCGCTGGAGTGATTGTTTGTGCTGTTGATGCTAGAATTAGAGACGATTCTAATTCGTTGCAGCGTCTCTGTAGTTGTCGAATAGCCAAGTCCATTGCTGAGTTAGTGATTGGGGCCGAACTGCGCTTGACTTCCGGATCCTTTACATTGTTCTGAGTTCGTCGCGGGGCCTTTTGAGGACCACTTCCTGAAGGGATGTTGTCTCTAAATAAATTCTGATATTTTTCTACCAGCTCCTTTAATGCCGTTAATCTTGAGGCATATTCTTCACCGGTGGGTAATGCGGCCTTTTCGACCTCTTCATCTAGGTCACAGAACTGTTGCCAGAGATCGTTCAGCTGGTGTAGTCGACCAGAATAATAGCCGTCTCGTCGGCGTCGTTCGGCTGAATCCTTGCCATAATTCTTGATGATTTGTTGGATCTGACCTTGCAACTCATTTTGATCGGCAAGTAGCCGATTATGTAAGTCGACTCTATTCTGACTTGTTTCTTCGATAAAGGAAGTTGACATGATCTGCTTTTGTACGTCACTGATCTGATGGCTTGGACTATTGTGTCTATGCGGATATTAACAGGAGAATAATTCTTACCTGTTAAGATCTGCTTGATATTTTCCTAGCGGAAGGCGGTCGAAGATTGTGATCCTTTGTTGGTAAAGGATCACGTCGGGGTCACCAATGTTTGTGCCTACGCGAGTATGGACACATAGACGGGTCTGTAGCCGAACAGTAATACTTCGCACTGCTGGCACGAAGACGCTTTAACCGTATGGAACTTTGTCCTGATTGTCAGTAACGGGCTGAGAACCGTGTTGTCAAGGACGTGGCGAACGGGCTGGAAACCGTGTTGGGCGCGGGTTAAGTGACGGGCTGAGATCGTGTTGGGCGGGGGTAACGGCAGGACGATCAACGCGGGCGACGGTTGTAGGATTGACTACGACTTGCGGATACGGGTTGAAACGGGACTGCGCTTGAGTTGATTCACGGGACTACGGGGTGTGATGAATTAAGACACTTGATAGAGCTGTTGAATTTGTAACTGACTTTATTCATATTTTGGTACTAGCTTAAATACTATTCTACCCGGATATGGGCGTACATAACAAATGTGTATCGGTATTGCGCTGACTTTACTGCTTTTGCTGACCCACTGCTGATTCCATGCGTCGGTCAGTAGGTCAGCGCACTACCGGGTTGCTGGATTCTGCAGCGTCTGCACTGCTGCGTGTTGTCGACGATTCTTCTACTGGGCGCCTGGTCGTGGTGCACTGCCGGGTTCTTTACCCGGTGAGTTGCGGTATGAGTTCCAATGATTATGGCTACATGTTGCCCAACACGACTTCCAACCCAGTTGCGTTGGGTGGTCTTCGTTGTTGACCCATGTTGAGCAACCTTGGTTACCAACAGTGTTTTTATTTGATATCAGATGTTTTGTATTGTTTACTTTTGCTCTCATAGGAGCTAATATATTGGTACATTTAAATTTAATTATTTATTTAAGAATTGCATTAATGGAACGGTTTAAAACAATTTTAACGATTCCTTGACCCTAAAATACAGTTTGGATATGCACATACACATAAAAAATTACTTTTTGTCATTCAGAAATTGTTAAAACACTTAAAACTTAACTTTTAATCATTAAAAATTGTTAAAGGACTAGTAAACGATGAGAAAACATGAATTCCATAAGGATCCGATACGAGTGAGAGAGTAGCCCTACTTGCTGCGACGTGTTTTCATAGAAAAAAGCAGAGGCCTTGTTAAAAAAAATTCGATATTTTAAAAACTAAAAATGGCTAAAAACTTATTTTTTTTTTTTATTTTTTTTTTTAAGAAGAGATTTTAGAGGAATTAATGCAAAAGACATGAAGTCACGCGGATTCATATAACCGGAGATAAAGATTTTCAATGAGAGGGTACTTTTTCAAATTTGTCAAATTTTGGAAAACTTAAAAAAATTCTAACTAAAAAAAAAAATTTTTTTCGGACTAATCCTGATACACGTGATTGCTCATTTTCCGAATGGAACATGTACAAAAAGTTTCAGGCAAATCAAAAATGTAAAATTTTTTTTTTGTCCAAATCTGTTTGGGCTGTAAATGAACGGCCCTTGGGCAGCATTAATTGTTATGAGCTGGCAAAAGTGGCTATTTTCGTTTCTGAATAACTTTTAAACGTGACTTTTTACAGTAATGTGTTATATACCAAAATTTAAGGAATCTCAAGGGCTATACAGTTTCAAGTTTTAAAGAAAATCGTTAGAGCCGTTTTTGAGAAAAATAAAAAAAAAGCTAAAAAAAAAGTTTTAAAACATTTTCTTTTGTTCATATCTTTTTAACTATTACATTTACACAAATTGCATATAGAAGGCGTTTATAGCATTTAAGAATACCTTTCAAACAAGATGCAGTACAAGTCTGTAGCTTTAGTAGTATAGACGTTACGGCTTTCCGAATTTTAGCTATTTATAGCTGTTTTCCCGCTAAACTAGCGGGTTTTTCCAAAAGTGGTAGAACAAAAGTTTTTTATATCGATGTGATGAACGCCATATCAAATTTTCAAAACTTAAAAAACATGTTTTGGACAAACTGACAAACAAAATTAAATTTTCATTTTGGGAAGAAGAAGAAAATCTTATTTTGGCTATAACTTTTGAACGGAGCGGCGGATTTTATCATATGACCCCTCATTTTCACTTTTACACTTTCACCGCTCTCTCTCCCAAACCAATTGATTTTCTTAAAGTATTGGTATGCAATCCTTTAAGTTTTTGCAATACCTTTCGATTGGTGTATTACTCATTACGATCGGAGTATCACAGCAGATTTTCAATTTTGCGGCTATATAATAGTAGTCGCCTTCGCACACTCTCCTTGTGCGCTTCGTCACTACATGGACTGCCGTCCATAGTGATAACACCTCAGCAAGCAACATGACAAATACCAAACAGCATCGAAACAATGATGCTGACCTTACAACAGGCTATGTTGGAATTTATGTCCATCATGAAAACAACAATGCAAAACTTTATGCAAAATCAAAGCATTTTAATAAATTTGCACACATTTCAACAAAATAAATAATCAATGTCTTGTCTTCGATGGATATCATGTGGATGCTAATGGCTTTTGCAAAACTTTATGCAAAATCAAAACATTTGAATAAATTTGCTCACATTTCAACAATCTAAATAATCAATGTCTTGTCTTCGATGGATATCATGTGGAATGCCAATGGCGTTTCACGGCACAAGCTTGAAATAACTGAATTCCTTAATGAAAACCAAATAGATGTAATGCTGCTGGCAGAAACGCATCTCAGAAGTAAATACAACTTCCAAATAAGAGGTTATACTTCATACTGCACAGATCATCCGCACGATAAGGCTCACGAAGGAACTGGAATCTTAATCAGGGAACGCATTAAGCACCACTTTCACCAGAGGTTTGCAACAAATTATTTGCAGGCTACATCTATAAAACTACAAGCAGGCAACCTGTTGTTGCCTATCACTTTAGCCTCTGTCTATTGACCACCGCGTTTTACAATAACTGAAGAGCAATTCTTGGACTTCTACAATTCACTCGGAGATCGCTTTATAGCAGGAGGAGACTACAACGCCAAACACACGCACTGAGGATCAAGACACGTGACCCCTAAAGTCTTCCTTTGGGGGTCACGACTATATAAAGCAATTATAAATTTGATATAAACCCATATATACCCAGAAAACTCCCGGACTTAATAGACTTCGCTGTGACCAAGAACATCCCAAGAAATTTAGTAAGCGCCAAATCGCTATCGGACTTATAATCGGATCACTCGCCTGTTTTAATAACTCTCCTTCAAAGCCCGAAAGTAACCGAGCACCCCTTCAGGCTAACCTCTCATAGAACTAACTGGCTAAAGTACAAAAAGTACGTAAGTTCCCACATTGAACTAACACCGCAGTTAAACATAGAAAACGACATCGACTTCTGTGCTGATGCCCTGGAGTCAGTACTCGTGGCAGCAGCCAAAATCTCAACACCAGAAGCGACAATCGTGCGTAGCAACCAATACAAAACTAATCCGCAAATCGAACAACTGGTTCGGGAAAAACGACATCTCCGACGCGCTTGGCAATCCTGCAGATCGCCCCATTCGAAGCAACTCTTTAATGAAGCCACCCGCAGACTCACCAAAACCCTCAAACCCTCAAGCAAGAAAAGGAGCTTGCACAGCGCCGGTACATCAAGAAACTGTCGCCGACCAGTACAAAGCATCCTTTGTGGAGAGCTCAAATTTAAGCTCTCCGGTAGAATCAGTCACTCCGATTAGAAACTCCTCGGGTACTTGGGCCCGCAGTGACGAAGACAGTGCCGAAACATTTGCTTTACACCTACGCAATGTTTTTCAGCCAAACGCCGCCACAAACTCTTTTCTACTACCTCTGAAATTGCAATTTACCCGATTTTGTTTCAAGCACCTGAAATTGCTAATGTCATTAGGAAGCAACTAGGTCCAGGGAGCGACCTAATAACCCCAAAAATGATAATTGTACTTCCAAACTGCGCAGTGGATGTTATATGCAAGCTATTTAACGGGATAACAAAACTTGGCTACTACCCCAAATAATGGAAAAAGTGTGTGGTTATAATGATACCGAAGTCTGGGAAAGACCAAACAATTCCCTCATCGTACAGGCCAATAAGCTTACTATCGTGCCTGCCCAAATTACTAGAAAAATGCCTACTCACGCCTACTCAGGCTCAGATGACACATTCAATTTTTAACGTCAATTTATTGTAGCAATTTTTCTTTAATGGGACTTCAAACGAGCGCGAGAAAGAATCAAATATTTTTGGCTGCTCTACTAATAACACCAATAATAAAGGCGCGATATCATATTAATCCTGACTCGCTTGCACTTCTTTAAACTCACACAAATGAAAAATTGTCACAATAAATTGACGCTAAAAATTGAATGTGTCATCTGAGCCTAACCCATATTTAAGAGAACAAAACTTAATCCCGGCACATCAATTCGGGTTTCGTGAAAGCCACGGAACCATCGAGCAAGTCAACCGGATAACTTCAGAAATTCGTACAGCCTTCGAACATCGGGAATATTGTAGTGCGATATTCCTCGACGTCTCTCATTACTGCCAGAAAACACTCATAAGTTACTTAAGTCGTACCTCTACCACAGAGTCTTCGATGTGAGATGCAATACAACGACATCCAACGATTATAACATTGCAGCCGGAGTCCCACAAGGTAGCGCACTGGGCCCTTCCCTATTTGTCCTATACACAGCAGACATCCCTACGAACGAGAGGCTGACTACGTCCACATTTGCTGACGACACCGCAATCCTGAGCCGCTCGAGATGCCCAACTAGAGCAACAGCTCAACTGGCTGATCATTTGCCGGTAGTTGAGAAGTGGCTATCAGACTGGCAAATCAAAATTAAGGAATACAAGTGTAAACATATAACGTTTACCCTTAATAGACAATCGAGCCCCCCCTAACTTTGAATAGTACGCAGATTCCCCAAGACAGCGATGTAACATATCTCGGTGTACACCTCGACAGACGCCTAACCTGGCGGAGGCACATTGAATGCAAGAAAGTACATCTCAGACTTAAAGCTAGCAGCCTATACTGGATTATAAATTCTCGATCACCCTTGTGTCTGGACTTTAAAGTTCTTCTCCAGAACTCCACCCTTAAGCCCATTTGGACCTACGGCTCCCAGCCATGGGGGAACGCGAGCAACAGCAAAGTTGACATCATACAGCGCTCACAATCAAAAATCCTGCAAACAATCACTGGGGCACCATGGTATGTTCGGAACGAAAACATCCACAGGGATTTGGGCATACCACCGGTCAAAAATGAAATATCAAAGCAGAAAGCGGCCTACCATAACAAGCTTACACTGCACCCAAATAATCTCGCAAGGAACCTAACACGGGTTTCGAACAGAACTCGTCTGTATCGAAACGATCTACCAGCCCAGCAACAAATATTAGGGTCCGTTAGTCCAAATTCAGTCTGCATGTCTGTTAGTTATGTTATAATCTTAAGATTTGATGTACTTATTGTTAGTCTCATATAGAGAAGAATCAATAAATAAAGCATACATAAAAAAAAAATTTACCAATCAGTCGTGACGAAATAAACACGCTTACTTTACGCATAGTTGATCAAAACGGTGATTTGGTGAATTTACGTGGTGAAAAAGTTTAGATTCGCATGCACATGCAAGTAATAGAAAGATTATTTATTATAAAAGACCTGGTTTATACACTCAGTCAAGCATTACTAATTGTAAAGCTATAGAAAGAGGATCAACTGTAAAAAGAAGCTTACCTACTTCGAACAATAAACTATTTTAAAAGCCGTTAGGATTGAAGCTTCTAGTATAATATGAAAGAACGAAAGGAAAACAATGAACGACATTTTTAATGTTTGAAAAAAGGTTTACTCAGTTGAGAGTATTTCAAGAAATTTTTCAAATCGGACCATTCGTTAAAAAGTTATGCGTGATCAAAGTTTCTATCTCCATCCCCCTCGCACTCCCTTTACCTGAGTAACGGGTATCTGATAGTCGGGGCACCCGACTATAACGTTATCTCTTGTTTTTCTGTTGCTGAGTTGATTAATATATGGAGAATTTATTTTTTTATTTTCAATCCGAATAAGAGTTGCTCTATACAATATTATCTTTAGATTCCCAGCTGTCGTATTTTTTTGAAAACCCCAACCAACGTACACGGACTCTATTCCCGTCTCTCTTTAATATTTTTTCCACTAAATATTTGTCTGGGAAACGAGTTTTTTCAGTTCTGCTTTGTAGAAACCACCTTGTATTAGATTACCATCGAAGTCTTTCAACAAGTATGTGGTAAGGTATGTGCTTCTCACACTTATTATTTTAAAAATTTCTGTAGTCCAATTCGGTGTATAGCCCTTTTCAAACACATGTTTATATTTACTGATGCGTACATAATCTCCATTACGCAATTTCCCCACACTAAACATTTTGAGATGATTGTAGGCTGTTTTCAAAATGTGTTTTTCAGTGGAAGAATTGACATCAATTGGGGCGATCTTAATTGTTCTATGTGGTCTTTTGTTGTATATATCAATTAATTTTTTATACATATCAACCCGCATGTACATACTTATAGGGATTCGTCGCTTAAACTTCTAATGTGTGTGAAAGCTATTTATGTTGTCTGTTTGGAAACAATCTGTTTCCCAATTTTCAGACGTGAATAACAACAACTAATTACTTAATTGTTTAATTCGAAATGTACGCATTTTATATGCATTTGCATTATGCGATTGTTATACGAGGGCTGTCTGATAAATAACCGACCTAACCATGATGCACGCGACTTTTTCAAAAATTTTTTTTTTTTTTCTACATAGTCTCCTTGTAACTCCACACACTTCTCCCAGCGATGCTCCCATCTCTGCAACCCTTCCAAATAGTACTTGACGTCTTTGTCTGCAAAATACGAGTTCACGAAAGAGATTGCCTCCTCATTTGACGAAAATCTCTGGCCACCGAGCGTAGTTTCAAGTTGAGGAAACAAAAAAAAGTCGCTTGGTGCTAGATCCGGTGAATAAGGTGGATGGTCAAGCAGTTCGAACCGCAATTCGTGGATTTTCGCCATGGCGACTGTTGAGGTGTGAGATGGTGCGTTGTCTTGGTGGAACCAGCCTTTCTTTTTTTGCAAATGGGGCCGATTTTTCGATATTTCTTCCTTTAGCTTGTTCAATAATGATGCGTAGTATGCTCCTGTTATAGTTTTCCCTTTTTCAAGATAGCCGATAAAAATAATTCCATGGCTGTCCCAAAAAACACTCGCCATCACTTTCCCAGCCGAATACACAGCTTTAGGTTTTTTTGGGGCCGGTTCCCCCTTTTCAATCCACTGTTTAGATTGGATTTTTGTTTCGGGCGTATAATGATGAATCCAAGTTTCGTCTACAGTTATCAATCGGCGCCAAAACTCGGTCTTATGGCCTCTAAACTGAGCCAACAGACCGCTGGAAATGTCCATGCGCGCACGTTTGTGGTCTAGCGTAAGCAAACGCGGCACCCAACGCGCGGACAGCTTTCTCATGCCCAAATCTTGGTTTAATATGTGACAAACACGTTCTTTTGACATCATCATAATCTCAGCTATTTCCCTAACTTTAATCCAGCGGTCGTCTAGTACCAATTGATGAACTTTAACGATGTTATCGTTAGTGGTTACAGTTTTTGGACGCCCAGGACGTTCATCATCTTCCAAGCTCCTGCGACCTCGTTTAAATTCAGCTGCCCAAAATTTTACGGTGGTAAACGATGGTGCAGAGTCACCATACACAGAGTCCAACTCATCTTTGATTTGTGAAGGCGTATTGCCTTTCAAAAATAAAAATTTAATTACAGCTCGATATTCAATTTTTTCCATCACCGAAATATACTCACAAAAACGACTGTCAACAGATAATGGCGCAAGATAAATTTCTGAATTTTTGGCGAGTAGCTATTATAATATGCACAATTTGAAGTAGAAACTTTTTTTTCAGATGTGCCGCTAGCATCACGTTGAGATCGGTTACTTATCGGACAGCCCTCGTACACTTCGCGCACCCATGGGGATGCATATGCCAACTTGTATACCATTTCAACGGCTTTATTTTAACTTGTTAGGTCCATACCCACGTAGCAAAGATGGTCATATTGGCCTTCTTATAGTGTTAGACCATTTCAGTAAATATCACTGGTTACAGCCATTGAAGAAGTTTACGTCTGCTGCTATTCAGGATTATTTGCTTAAAAACATCTTCCACGGATTCGGGGTGCTAGAGCTTATAGTCAGCGACAATAGTTCGCAATTTAAGGCAAACGACTTCAACGCGTTCTTAACTGAGTTAGGCATTCGTCACATTTATACTGCACTGTATTCCACCCAATCAAACGCCGCGGAGCGAGTAAACAGGTCGCTGTTAGCAGCCATAAGGACATATCTGAAGAGTGGGAGTGGGACAGAAATCTTTATTCCATATCTTGTTCATTAAGATCTGCGTGTCATCAGTTTATTGGCTGCTCTCCATATAGAGCACTATTCGGCATCGATATGATCCCTCAAGGGGCGGACTATCAGCTGCTTAAGCAGCTATCTTTACTGGAAGAGCCCATTGTTCCCTTGGCAAGAGCAGACAACTTAGCACTCCTACGAAAGGAAATCCAGTATAATATTAGACAGGCTTTCGAGAGAAATTCTAAGCAGTATAATTTTCTGCAAATTTTAACGCAAAGTTGGAACCGCAGCTCGTGAAGTGTCGTGTACGTCGAAAGCTAGGCAATTGTTACTATATGCTGGAGGATTTACAAGGCAAAGAAGTGGGAACTTTTCATTCAAAAGACATTAGATGCTAATTCCCGGTAATCTTCCGTCGATTGGTGGTAGATTATCGAGTGGTGTAATGGTCGAAATTTTTGTACAAATCAAAAGGAGTGATTTACTGCGCTACACACAAAAAAAAAACTTGGTAAAATCAACTGTAATAATTGTCAAACTGGCCCCAACCAGCAAAATTGTCAATTCTACTAAGTAAATAGTTATTCCACAACAACAAAATACACACAATTAGCAAAGACACACACCCAAAGCAAAAACAAAATACACGTAACTATTTTAATAGTTACGTAACTATCTTTGTTGGTCAATTTTACCAAGCAAATTTTTTTGTGTGTACGTTTGTGACATTTTCGTCACCTGCGCCGTAAGCGTTGGCTTTACGAGTTCGTGAGTCGAACTTTCTTGACGAATACAAAATTGCAGCCAACTTCATTTACTTTCCAAAGAAAAAGCTATATATAAAGCCCTTCTAGTGGCCATTCGTTCTCTTTTGCTGATCGACAAAAAGTGTAGGGCGGTTTGAGAAAATAAAAAAACGAAAACCCCAATCACGAGTAACACCACATTTAATAAAATAATAAGAACAAACAACCCTTCCGATCGCAAAAGAATTTTCCAGCTCGCAAGCGCAAAAGTTGAAAAAAGAGCCGAACACGCGGTTGAAGAAAAATTCATAACCGGACGGCATCGACAGCCGTGAATATTAGTCTTCTTGGATAAACCTGACATATCTTAAAACAATCGCAAAAGGTAACCAAACCACACCTTATTTCCTACTTGGCTTTCACAAAACCTAACCCAACCTCAAACAAAATTTTGTTCTAGCGTGTTGTTTTGGCGCTCAATGAGCCTCACTTTATTGGGACAATCTTATGGTCAACTGGGGAAAAAGGAAGTGACCACCCCCCAAGACGTGAGGCCAAGTTCCGGGGAGTCTACCATTCATCCGCCAGGAAAATTTTAGGGGAACCGCGTGCCACGCACCCACATCCCGCATCAGTAGAAAAAGTTGTATCACAAAACTATAGCTTCCTGAGGGAAAACATCAATTTGAGTGTGTTCCCTTACGGGAGACCAGGTTCCGTGGAATATACGGGAATCACTTTTTATCTACATGCATTGTGTACACCGGCAGTGGAAAATTTTTGTTTTCAAGTTCTGTGTTTGTAAAAGCCTACCCAAAAGCTTAGATATTGAAAACCAAAATTGAAAACCGAAATTGAAAACCAAAACAAAAGACCGAATATAATCTACGCATGCAAAATCAAATTCAAAAAATAAAAAACAGTTCAGACAGCAAATGAAAATTAACAGGTTAAAATACGCTGGTTAAATGTGCCAAACAAAAATAATTATTAAAACATAAAATAAATAACTAAAAAACCAACAAATTAAAACATTGAATTGCACACCACGACATCATCTCATCATCAGCAACGGAAGGCCTTTCAGCGCGGATGGAATTGATGTAGGTTAAACAGTACTAAAAAGTAAGATTACATTTACTGCAGCACGATTACGTAACTCAACGCTACCGCTGAATGAAGATAGGTTTATCATTCCCATGAATTGGTTAATTGTTTAATGTTTTTGCAATGCAGTTATTCATAACTGTTCGATTATACCGTTAAGTTACGTAATACCGCTACTTTAGTTGATTTACGCTTGCCAATGAATTGAAATCTGCCAAATATGAAGTCAATATGTATAAAATTACAACAAAAAATATTATATGCTATATTTAAATTACAATGAGCCCTAAATGTTTATACACAAATTAATAAACGGTGATGTCGACTCCTCCTTTCTCCTTAGTTCCCTAAACTGGAATGTACCATGCAGGACAATTCGCCGGTATCGCCCCCTGTCTCTGCCATTGTGCAGGTCAAATTTTGCCCTTAATGATCCTTTCCGTGTTCATTGTGATAAATATAATGATCTCAGTCACGTCTTGTTGTATGGAGTCTCTTCAGTGTCTAATTATAATATAGTACTATCGTTATTGTCATCAAATATGTAATTTTAAGTGCCTACCACTCGATGTGAGCAGGGGCATATCGTTAAAAAATTCCCCTTATGTGGTTTGGCGCACTAGTTCTTTAACACAAAATGTATAATATAAATGTTTTACAAGCAGTCCATTGCTTAATAAATACAATACAATACAATACAATACAATACAATACAATACTTCCACACTTATTAATTAATTTAAGACAACAGAAACAAAAGAATTCTAAAAGTCAGTTTAATTATAAAGAATTGTCCCTCGTTTAATTAAATTGAATTGCATAAATAATGAAGAAGTACCTAGATGCTGCCTTGAAATAAAATTTAAATGAACTTCTAAAGTTTTAAGAAATTCCGGTTGACATGGGGACTTAACATATAGCAACAGCTGTTTTTAGGAGGCCTCCAAGCGACATTAAATTGAGACACCATAGGTAGGGATGGGTAATGATAGCGTGGATCGAATATCACCATAGATCCCGCATCTTAGTGATTGTTGCGCATTAAAAGTATTATTTTTTATACATTGTAGTTTATCGTTCGCTATTTCCTGTTCGTTCTCTTTTCGGAAAATTCGTTCTTTTGATTGATTAGAAGGAATCCTTAATTTAATTGTGTAATGAGAGTCGAGGAAGAATCAACTTAACACCCACCCCACACCGAAAGAGCTACGGTACTAAAGGATCCTACCCCCGATTCCTATCTCGATATCTAGAAAACTTCTTTCGTTCCGGTTACATAATTTTTGGCGCCCAACTTTAAGGGCAAGGCTTTAAAGAAGAAAATACAAATTTCTCTATTATTATTTTCCAGGCCACTCAAGCCGGAAACAATAGCTAGAGATAAAGAAGGTCTTTGCCCTCCCATTTTCGATTTGTATAAGATAGTGCTGAATATTGATGAGGATTAAGATAATTCAGGTAGAAAATTTCTACAATATTCCTATTGAATATTTTAGCAAATTCACCAGCTACATCAATACCACATTTCATCAATTCTAGCTCGTTTGCTTTCATGGCACTTGGCAACTTCTGTTCTTCATAAAAAGTAAACAATCACCTGCAAATACTAGTACGGTTCTTTAGGATTCTTGCGTATTTGACTAAGATTGAAAACCTAGCCAAAAGTAAAATAGCAAACTTTTCTGGTATTACTTATTTAAATTTAGGAGCAGAGAGTAGTATGCTAATGAGAGTTCTGAATCGTGTTTAATGGGGGTTCTGGATACAAAAGTGGAGGGGGAAGATGATTAATTATGCTAATTAGGGTAACAAATTAGGTCAAGGTGACAGGTGAGGAAGTAATTAAAGTTAATGGATGCGTGACGGGTGATCGTTAATTAGGGTAATAAATTAGGTTAAGGTGACAGGTGACCGTTGCTTATATCCAGAAATCCTATCCAGAAATCCTATCCAGAGTTCTAAGTGGTTACAAGAACGTTCACGGGTGCGTGACGAGTGATCGTTAATTAGGATAATAAGTTGACAGGTTACCATCCTATCCAGAAATCCGGGATCCTAGTTAAGCGGGGTGTTGATGAACGGATTGCATCCATAATTTGAATTTGAATTTTTTGTTAGTTTGTCATGCGAAATACTAGCTTCGCCCATTTAGTATTTTTAAGTATTTTATGTGCTGAGTCACACTATGAGATTTTTTGGTTTTCTAAGTTAAGTAATAAGACTACAGCGGAACATGTCGGTCCAATAAAGCTTAACACAAAATATACAGTCCATTCAAGTCGGAAATAAACCGTGTTTATTCATCACCATATCTTTGGACCTTCTAGCCAAATTTAGCTATTGATTAAAATGGATCAGTTCAAGCTTTTAAAGGCAGCTAGAAGTCGTGCGAACGGCGTCACAAGATCCACGTGCGGGATCAAACTGGGAACTGGATGAAATCACCGTCTCATTGGAAAGGCTCAACAACGTTTGGAAGGAGTTTGAGACCATTAGCGATCAGATGGCCCTTTATGATGGAGAAGAGGGGTACATCGATCCAGCCATCGACAACGAGAGGTACGAGGATAAGTACATGCAAGCAAACACCTTGTTTCAAACCATTAAACGGCGCTGTCAGTCATCCAATGAGAGCAACAGAGAAGGCAGCAACGGTAGGCATTCTGGCAACCTTGACGATGCCGCATCAAGTTCATCAGGATTGGGAAACGAAAACCTTGCTCGTTTTCTACAACAACAACAGGAGCTGAATGAGCGTTTAGCTGAGCAGCAATCAACATTTTTGAGGGCAAACTCCACAGCAAATGTAATGCACAACGAGCTGCCAAAAATCCACATCAAGGTGTCTTCTGGTGACTACAAAGAGTGGCCAGCCTTTAAAAACATCTTCGAGAGTACGATCCACACTAAGCAGCATTTGACAGCCATACAAAAGTTTCACTACTTAAAAACGTACATTACTGGGGAAGCAGCTGACTTGATTCGTCATATGCCAATAACGGATGCTGCTTACGAGGCTGCTTGGAGTTGCCTAACTCAACGATACAATAGACCACGTCACATTGTCAACACTCTGCTGGAAACGTTTGTGAATCTCCCTTCGACATCCAGGGCAGATGTTGTAGTTCTGCGCAAGGTGACCGAATGAGCCACGGAGATTGTACGCGGATTGGATGCAGCGGGTCAAATTAACAGGGACTGCTGTATCATACACTTCATTCTGGCCAAGATCGACTCTGAAACTCGACGCAAATGGATTGAGGGAAGCCGGGAACTTGAATCTCCGTCTGTGGATGATTTACTCAAGTTCTTAGACCGACGCTGCGAGGAATTCGAGCTCAGCAAAAGACTTCAAGGTTGGCGCACCACAACCGAGCAAAGCAAAGCGTTCGTCCCACGCTTTAGTATCGATGGAAGAAAATGCTTGTGTGAAATGTAACTCTAAGGAGCACAAGATCTACGGTTGCCCAAAGTTTGCTGAAGCATCAATCGACCAGAGACGCACATTTGTAAAGACAAAATCCTTGTGTTTCAACTGTCTTAAGCTTGGGCATGTATCACGCAAGTGTGAATCCAAATTCACATGCAAGGTTTGCCATAATCGCCATCACTCTCTGCTACATGCAGATATTCCTGGATCGCAAGTCGCTGTGACCACGACACAGCCACATATTGATGAAAGGCACATCTCAAGTGCTCCCGAAGATGCTACGGTGACCATCAGCCATATCGCTCGTGCGCAAGTGGCTCCCACAGCTGAGTCCTTGTGCAACGGATCAACAACGGCTACACAGCCGCAAGGGCTAAGGAAAAGTGCATTGCCAACAGCTCTGGTATTTGTAAAAACCGCAAAAGGATCGCACATTACATGTCGGGTACTTTTGGACAGTGGTTCGGAACTGTCGTACATATCAGAGAGGTGCGTACAGGCACTTGGTCTGTCACGCTCGCCTTCACGCATTTTAGTGTCTGGAATTTCATCGATCAAGGCAGAGACAACTAGAGTCTGCAGCACACTGGACATGCAGTCAAGGATCTCAGATCACACAATGAAGGTACGTGCACACGTACTCAGCAAAACTACCTCCACGTTAGCAAGACACGATATCGATGCCTCAGCACTCAAGGCATTTGCTGGTTTTGAGCTTGCGGATTCTGAGTATCAATCGTTGGCGCCAGTCGATATTCTCTTGGGCAGCGATTACGTTTGGACCGTGTTCACCGGTCAAAAGATGTTCGACATGCAGGGCAACATCATCGCCATTTCGACCATTTTTGGATGGGTCATAACATCTATTGTTACGACCAGCTGTTCATCTACAACAACAATGCACACGGCTATTGACATTGACTCAACGCTTCGGCGCTTTTGGGAGCTGGAGGATGTCAACCAGGAACCATGGGAAACCGGAGGACTATGAAGTTGAACAGCACTTTATGAAAACACACACTCGGGACTCCAAGGGGCGTTACATAGTCGAACTTCCGTTTAAAAACTCCAACGAACAGTTTTCGGATACTTTACAAGGAGCACTGGCAAGATTCAGGGGTGTAGAACGCCGCCTGAAGAAGGACCCCGATCTGCACTCACAGTATGTACAATTTATGCGTGAATACCTTCAGTTAGGACACATACGGAAATTATCACCAGGAGATATTGACAAAAGGCCAAGCTTTTACTTACCTCATCACCCAGTAATTACCCAAAAGTTAAGGGTAGTATTTGACGGCTCATTCAAGGATACGTATGGAAAATCCTTAAACGATGCTCTACACATTGGACCCAGCATTCTACGAAACCTCTTCTCGATTTGTATGCGTTTCGGAATGTTCAAGTTCGTCTTTTCCGCAGATATTGTCAAAATGTATCGACAAATCTTGGTGGCTGACAACCATTGTTGCTATCAGCGTATTGTTTGGAGAGAAGATGAAAGTACACCTATCAAGCATTATGAGCTTTCCACGGTAACATACGGCACTTCTAGTGCACCATTCTTGGCAGTAAGAGTCCTGGATCAGTTATGGTGGTCATGAGCTGACCACCATAACGAGTTTCCCACCGCTGCAAGGATCTTGAAGGAGCAGTTTTATGTGGACGAAGTACTGACGGGAGCACGTACAGAGGAGGAGCTGATTCACAATCAAAAAGAGCTGATCCAATTAATGAAATGTGCAGGCATGGAACTTGGCAAATGGGTATCAAATTCATCACGTATAGCTGACCGAGCTACTCCTACTACCGAGGTCCAAGGCAAAGGGTCCAATCCTACAGCAAAGGTTCTTGGCATTCATTGGGATCCAGAAAAGGATACGTTATCCTACAAAGTTTGCCTTACACCAAATCCGGACAACACCAAGCGCCAAGTGCTGTCTGACGTGGCGCGGATCTTTGACCCGCTAGGTATTTTGTCGCCAGTGGTGGTGCAGTTTAAAATTCTGTTCCAAGAACTGTGGTTACTCGATCTCGGCTGGGACACGGAGCTTCCTCCAAAAATTGCTGACTGGTGGAACAAATGCCGTAACGACCTACACATACTTCGAGAACTACGCCTGCCACGATTTGTCGAAAACAATGGCGATCACATCGAACTGCATGGGTTCTCAGATGCCTCCATCAAGGCATATTCCGCAGTCATCTACCAGAGTTGCTCCACTGAAGCAGCAATCCCTACCGCGCCTCGAGCTGTGTGGCGCTTTGCTACTGAGCAGACTAATCCTATCTGTCAAGGATTCTCTGCAACACAAGGACATCGAAATACATGCATGGTGTGATTCAACCATAGTTTTGGCTTGGCTTTCACATCCACCATCGAAGCTCAAAACATTTGTAGCAAACAGAACTTCAGAAATACTCGACGCATTGCCGCGTAGTGCATGGCATCATGTAAACACAAAGGAGAATCCGGCAGACTGCGCCACACGAGGAATGCTTGCTGCAGACCTTCTCCATTTCGACTTGTGGTGGATGGGACCTTCTTGGCTGCAAGATCCAGAAAAGCTCGCGGTAAAGTTAAGCTGTACAAAGTTCAGTTCTTCCCTTTCAGATAACCCTGGCCAAGAAGAAGTCAAATCGACCGCATTAACCATTCAGCAAAGTGACTCATTTTCACCGATCGAAGCGTTTAGTCAGCGGGTCTCGTCCTGGACAAAACTGGTCCACGTTGTATCATACGCCTTGCGCTTTATCCAAAGGACCAGGGCCAATAAACCTGTAGCACTGACAAATGGGGCAAGGCTCACCTTTGAAGAGATTCAGGCTGCTCGCATACTTTGCCTGCGTGAGGCTCAGAAATGCTTTTTGGAAGATCGAAAATTTCTGACGGAAAACAAACCACTTCGCAGCCGCTCCCAGTTGATCAAGCTTTCGCCGTTTGTCTGCAAGGATGGCCTCCTTCGAGTTGGTGGACGCTTGGGCAACTCGCAATTAGCAGCTGACGTCAAACATCCCATATTGCTTCCGAAATCGCACCGCATCACAAGGATGTTTTTGGAACACGAACACACAGCAAATCTACATCCAGGAGTGTCTGCCCTGTTCGTAATTACGCGTCAAAAATATTGGATTTTCGGTGCGCGTAACCTAATAAGGAACCTGGTACACACTGCGTAAAGTGCTTTCGCCAACGTAAAATCACCGAGCATCAATTCATGGCCGATCTACCAGGCATTCGTATAACTGAGGCTCTACCCTTCCAGCACTCAGGCTGCGATTACGCTGGACCATTCATCCTCAAGGAAAGGAGAGGGCGAAATCCCCGAAAAACTAAAGACTACATGTCTCTTCGTCTGCCTTGTAACATCAGCCATTCATTTGGAACTGGCCACCGACCTTAGCACAGACACATTCCTGGCATGTCTTCGGCGTTTCATGTCCCTTCGGGGAAAATGTTCGCAAATCTTCAGCGACAACGGCACGAATTTTGTTGGTGCCAAACGGGCTCTAGATGAGATGCAGCAACACCTATCTTCGCAGGAGCATCAACACACCGTAACTCAATCTTTGGCCAATGATGGAATTAAGTGGAGTTTCATACCTCCCCATTCGCCACATTGGGGAGGGAAGTGGGAGTCATCAGTACGTTCAGTTAAATTACATCTGAGACGTGTCGTGGGAAAAACGGTTCTAACATTTGAACAGATGCAAACTCTGATTGTTCAGATTAGTGCGGTGGTGAACTCAAGACCGTTATGCTACACACCTGACACTGACCTCACCTACTTGACTCCGGCCCATTTTTTAATTGGCCGCCCATTCACAACGGTTCCAGAGGGTGATCTGACTCATTTGCCGATCAATCGCTTAGACTACTGGCAGCATTTACAATCAATGTACCAAGGTTTTTGGAAGCGCTGGCACAAGGAATATCTAACATCGCTGCAGCAACGTCAAAAGTGGAACAACAAGGAACGTAACATCGCTGTAGGCAGTGTAGTCCTTGTAAAGGACTCCAATCTCCCTCCCGCATCTTGGATACTAGCCCGTGTATTGGAGGCTCATCAGGGACCAGATGGACTTGTACGCGCTGTGAAACTTAAGACGTCTACTGGAGAGATGACGCGACCCATCACTAAGTTAGCTGTGCTGCCTAATTCAAAAACAATGTTTCAGGGCGGCCCGGGATGTTGATGAACGGATTGCATCCATAATTTGAATTTTTTGTTAGTTTGTCATGCGAAATACTAGCTTCGCCCATTTAGTATTTTTAAGTATTTTCTGTGCTGCGTCACACTATGAGATTTTTTGGTTTTCTAAGTTAGGCCTGTTACTCACTTCAATCGAAAAGGCAACGAAACGAAAATTTCCATACAAAAATGACAAGAGGAAAATTTCATCACCACGGGGTGTGACGGGTGACCGTTACTAAGATCTAGAAAATCGGATGAAGTGAGGGGAGGGAACCTAATAAGGCGGGAAGAAGTTCCTGGGGTCTGACGGGTGACCGTCACTAAGATCTATTAAATGGGGTGAAAGTGTGACGGGTGTCCGTTAATAGATTTAGAAAATGGGGTGAAAGTGTGACGGGTGTCCGTTAATAGATTTAGAAAATGGGGTGAAAGTGTGACGGGTGTCCGTTACTAAGATCTAGAAAATGGGATGAAACGAGGGGAGGGAACCTAATAAGGCGGGGGAGATGTTAATGGGTGCGTGACGGGTGACCGTTGCTTATATCCAGAAATCCGTGATCCTAGTTAAGCGGGGTGTGACGGGTGACCGTTACTAGATCTAGACCGATCTAGAAAATGTCACGGGCTGTTGACACGTTCACACGTGGACGTGGTAGCTTGATTAGCATAACGAACGCTCAAAAGAAACAGCTGCAAGCAAACCCCCACCAAAACATAGAATATGTAAATTTAAATTTAGGTCATGTTTATTTGGAATTTTGTAACAGGCTTTTCTTATACACTAAATATGATGACATTAGTTTTAAGGCTCCGTCTCGATGATTTTTTTAGAAAGAGCAGGCACACGCATCTTCCCCGAATCCATTATTACAAAACGTAAAATGATCGCCATATACCGTTTTGTTAAGATCGTCTTCTCCTTTATCCATAAACATTTTCCTTGTATCAATGAGATATTTAAAATCTTCTTTAAAAATTTCCTCACCAAATTGGGATGTGAAATTATTGATTCGGTTTATTAATCCACTTTGACTGTTATCCATTGTATATGTATAAGTGTTTGACCATAGTTCCATTCCAAAAGTTTAAAATATTGTGAGCATTATTAAGAGCACAAATACCGCTTTTAATATGTATTGAGCAAATGGGAATTGGTTTATGTTTACGGTGTTTAATGGTGGGCAACCCAATTCCTCAACATCTCTTATGTGCGGTGATCTGAGAAAGATTTTTAGAAAACGTTTCTTTTCAATTCCCTTGCATAAAACCTCCTTTCCCGAAGTGATTTGTTTAATATATTTTCTTGTATGCTTAAAGTTGTTTATTCCATCGTTCCAAAAAATTGTATGATGGTTTTTGGTGAGCCAGAGAGCAGTTTTTCGTGACTTGTTATTAAGACGAGTGAAATCAAATGGAGGTTGTATAACGAAATTATTGTTAAAATTACTTTCTTTGCTAAATACAACTCCAATTTCCTTTAGAAGGAACTTGTCGTTGTTATGAAAAAATCCTTGTACATCAATTGCAACTAGATCTTTCTCCATTTTATGTGGTTGCTATGTTGTTAGACAAATCTTTGAACTAACCCACTTAAAGGACTATACTCAACTAAACGATCGTGAATAAGGAGACAATATGCTTGGGTGTTTTCATGGTTTGCTTTTTTCAAATCGATTGAAATTCTAACGTCGATAGGTCCCGATTTAACTGTTTCATTTTGATATGAAAGGTCAACTACAATAATAGGTTTACTTTTAAATTCTGTTGGTGATAAAAATGGTTCTGCTGGGCGGTTGTAATAACTCTTTTGAAACCTTGCATACATATCATAAAGGTGTGCAAATTTGTCATTTGTCATTTTCAAAGTTTACATTTAAGTCCTCATATGGATAAGCTTCTCAATTCAAGTGGACTTTCAGGTTGGATAAATTATTTGTAGTTAGTTCTCCATTCAACATGAAGGCTGTAATGGCAAATCTCGGTCGTTCTCTATTAGATCCTATTTTCAGATTCCAGACGTGTTGAGTACTCTGTACCAGTTTTGGGTTAATGTATGTATCCCAACTACGGAAAGCTATCGGTAAATTTACGCCACTCTTTATTATATCATACATTTTAATTTTTGCAGCATCACTGTGTGTTACATGAGGAATTTTTCAGCTAATATTAGTCATTTCCAAAACATATGTGTGGTTTGCTTTGTTTTTAACATAAACGTCATCCAGATTTTTTGTCAGCAAAAGTACAAGTTCATGCTTACAATTCAGTAAAACTTTTCTATAAT
The DNA here is from genome assembly GCA_037075285.1 of Drosophila lutescens. Classification (NCBI taxonomy): domain Eukaryota; kingdom Metazoa; phylum Arthropoda; class Insecta; order Diptera; family Drosophilidae; genus Drosophila; species Drosophila lutescens. The sequence goes on along the minus strand of JBAMCF010001168.1, from coordinate 8,801 downwards.
CCTCAGCAAACCCCATTACATTTTTAAGGGTAGCGAGAAATTAAAACAAGAAAGGAAGCTAGCTTCGGCCAGCCGAAGCTTATATACCCTTGCAGATAAAAGAAATACCTTTTTAAGTTGTCAGAAATCAAAACGCCTACTTCCTGCAAAGTTACAATGAATTTTCTTATATTTGTTTGATTATTCGTATGGGAGCCTTAAGATCATATCCGGCTCGCTCCGACATATGTACTACCTGCAATAGAAAGAAGACTTTTGGGAAAGTTTTATTGCGATAGCTTTAAAACTGAGAGACTAGTTCGCATAGAAGCGGACAGACGGACAGACGGACATGGCTAGATGGACTTGGCTATTGGTGCTGATCAAGAATATATATACTTTATGTGGTCGGAAACGTCTCCTTTACTGCGTTACAATATCTGACTGAAATTATAATACCCTCTGCAAGGGTATAATTAGCTTTTGTAATAATATCATTTCCACCACTCCATGCAGCATTTAAAAGTTTGCGACTATCCTGACGACTTTCCGATAGATAATTTTTAAGTGTGGTGCTCATGCCAACAAACCGTGTTCTATCAATTTCGTATCTATTTATTTCATATCTAATTTATGAAAAAAATTTGCCATACAATTATTGTGAAAAGTAACATCGATATTATCAGTGGTGCTTGTACCATCAGCTGCTACTCTCTTAACAACTCCTTGAAAATTAAGATAGCTTCCGTGAGGGAGTACATACAAGTTCTGATTTTGAATACAAATACGTATTTCATCGTTTGCTTTAAATGTTTGATGATATGAGGAATATGTATGATATTCCTTTTTCGAAATACTTTCATCTGAAAACGGTCTCTCACGAACATTTAAAGTTTTATTTATTTTTAAATGCTTATTATTATTATCAAATTTGAATTTTGAAGCCCAGTGATTTTAAAAACAATTTGTTTTTTAATGTAAGACCCTTTCGATTTAATCCTTTTCCTTTAGCTTTACAACTGCTAGTTTGCGGTTGATGAAGTATACCGATGCTTTTATTGTAAATTATCATTCTATTGCTCGAATATGTATGCGAATTGATACGTTTTCACCACGCAAGTTCAATAAATCTCCGTTCTGATCAACGATATGTATTGAGAGAGTACTTATTTCTCTGCAGTTAATAGGTAAATAGATGAGATTGTGTGGTGACACAGTCATTTTATAGCCCGGTGGAACCGAAATTGCAAACTCATGTAATACGTGATTTGGTGTATTATTAACGTAAGAACCACTCACAATATTACATGCCAAACGAATCGAATTAATTTTTAAAATGTTGACAGCATTATCGGACAAATGATTTTGGTTTGCCCGTATAAGATGTTTGTTATGTTTGACACAAATAAAAAGAATCAATATTTTTGTGACGGCCCATACAGAAATAGGAGCGAATATTATCCTTTTTCTCACAAGCCACATCATCGAAAATCATGATTGAATTATTATACCCGTTACTCGTAGAGTAAAAGGGTATATTGTATTCGTGCAAAAGTATGTAACAGCTAGAAGGAAGCGTTTCCGACCCTATAAAGTATATATATTCTTGATCAGGGTCACTAGCCGAGTCGATATAGCCATGTCCGTCTGTCCGTCTGTCTATCTGTCCGTATGAACGCTGAGATCTCGGAAACTACAAAGTCTAGAAGGTTGAGATTTCCCACACATAATCTTGGGCTTCCTACGCAGCGCAAGTTTATTTCAAAAAGGTGCCAAGCCCCCTCTAACGCCCACAATCGCCCACTTACGATTTTAAAATGTGTCTGGCGCCCACACCTTTAAAGATTTCCGAGAAGTATAAATGCAATTTTGTTGTGTATATTTATACAAATCGGACCATTCATTAAAAAGTTATTCGCAATCAAAAAAATGTTATATATCCATCTCCCTCGCACTCCCTTTAGCTGAGTGACGGGTATTAGATGCTTCGGTTGTCAACCACCAAAAGAAGTTGTGAAATACTTAGGGGATGATATCAAATATAACTATGAACAGGTACAACGTTTTGGATCATATTGTACAATTGTGGACTCCTGTGCATTAAATTACTGCTTTCATTCAAATAAAGTTACTGATTTAATGACTTTTAAACAACAAGGGTGGAAAAACAACAAGGGTGGAAAACAATAAGGGTGCAAAAACAACAACCTGTTGCTATGGAAATCTCGGTCTGAGAACTGATATAAAATGAGCTCGGAAATCGTTGAGACTTTACAGTCTGAACTTTAACATTAACTTGTCAAGTCAATCAGCTTGCTTCTCACTTAAACCACCTTCTTCGAGGACAAACTTCAAACCAACCACAACATCAACAATTCCAACAGAAAACAAGAGAGAACGCTATAGTCGGGTGCCCCGACAATCAGATACCCGTTACTCAGGTAAAGGGAGTGCGAGGAAGATGGAGATAGAAACTTTGAACACGCATAACTTTTTAACGAATGGTCCGATTTGAAAAATTTCTTCTACATTTCGATAGGTATTGATAAACACAATAAAACTGCATTTTTACTTTTCCGAAATATTGAAATTTTTAAAATCGTATATAAGCGATTGTGGGCGTTAGAGAGGGCATGGCACCCTTTTGAAACAAACTTGCGCTGCGTAGGAACTCCAAGAATCTTCATGCCAAATACCAATCGTCTAGCTTTTATAGTTTCCGAGATCTCAGCGTTCATACAGACAGACAGACAGACGGACAGACAGACGGACAGACAGACGGACAGACAGACAGACAGACAGACAGACAGACAGACGGACAGACGGACATGGCTAGATCGACTCGGCTAGTGATCCTGATCAAAAATATATATACTTTATGGGGTCGGAAACGCTTCCTTCTAGCTGTTACATACTTTTGCACGAATACAATATACCCTTTTACTCTACGAGTAACGGGTATAATGAGCTGGACGCCATTATGGAGGAGGAAATTCTTCGTGGGGAGGTTTTAAAGGAATTCAACACGCAAGCATTAAAGCCCTTGCTATCACAAAATAAGATGGGTATGAACGTCAGCTACCCAATTATCAATGCGCAGAGGAAGAAAACTGTTTATGGGGACTCCATTGCCTTGGAACTTGATAAATATATTCTATATCTACCTAAGAGATATAACGCTATGAAAGATGTCCATCTAAAGTTGCTCAAGAACAAGGAATATCGAGTTATAAAAAGAAGCAATGATTCCCTTCAACTGGAGTTAAATAGAATTGTTTAATTAACTTATCACTTTGTAATATTTATAAAATGTATATCATTTGTACTCAATCATTTATTATACTCAATAAAACACGCACACATACTTTAACATCTTTTATTTGAAGGGAAATGTCAACAACTACAACAGTAAAATGATTCTTTTCAGTCAAAAAATATAAACATATAAATATATATATATTTTATAACTTTCATTAGTATGAAATGTAACCCTGTAAAGTATAGTTCATACACCGGTAATACATCTTTTGTGCTGACGTTGGTAAAAGTTTTGAGAGTAGACAAAATGAGTCAATTTATTTTAAGTCAGCTAACTAAAACGAGAAATGCATTGAAGAAAAAATTCGATGATCTAAAACATTTTAAATCACAAAATGCTTACGAGTTGGAAGAAACTTTTAAGCCAATAACAGATCCCTTAAACGAACTAGTTAGTGAAAATAAAAAACGAAAGTTTATGAATACAAACGAAGATAAATCATCGGTTCTAAAGCAAAAAAGTGAAATATTTAAAAATGAAACCCCCAGTAAAAAGCTTAAGAAACATCAATTAAGATATGATAACGATGATGATCATGATTATGAATATGATTATGATGATAATCATGTGCGAAATGAAGAATCAAAAATTTATAATGATGATGTTACTAGTGACTCAGATGATAAATTTTTTCACAGTCACATATTGAATTGGGATCAGAGCCGGAAACACCGCTAGAAACACTACTAAAAACACCGCTAGAAATAGAAGCAGATGCTAGCAGTCTAATTCATGCAGACTATGATTTTAATATTAGCAGTCTATCGAGAAATAAAGTTCTGGACAACGCTTATGGGCCTAGAAAAAGTTCATCAACCCCCAAATCCTTAAATTTGGGAAATAGTGAATTACATATAAGTCATAATAAAATTCAATTATCAAGTGAAAGCACGTGGGATTTGACTCCTGGGCTTTATTCTCTTATTGTTCATAATAAACCCACACAATTCAGTGACACAGACTTGAAAAATTATAAAGATATCATTACTGAGACAAGTGCACATAGAATAGATTTTGATCCAAATAAGCGAATAAAAGGAACTAGAGGTTACAAGTATACAAACATTATTAAAAAGTTCATGAGCAATGAAAATATATCCACCCCAATTCAATCAAAACAAAAAAAATCAAATAAAAAGGGATTTGGATACATGTCCCTACAACGAGCAAAACCCAATTATATTTATTGGGATGACGTCAATGAATTAGTTGAAAGATTGCAGCTTTTAATAGCTTCAAAGGCCGGTGGCAAGAGATCATGTCTATAGTAGAAGAACTGCGAGAGGCTAAAATTATATATTAATTGAATTAAAAAAGGTTCACAAACCTTAATTTACCTTATAATCAAAATGTCTGTCGACAAGTTTGGTCACTTTTCAGACGAAAAAGATTATTCAGATATTTTAAAAAGAGATATTAAAACTGTTGTGGGGTTGTACATTGATGGCGACGATAACCTGAATACCCAACAGAAACGAATTAAAAATCGTGGGAACCCAATAGATTATTCGGATGCAACGACGAAAAAATATGTCGATGAAAACTTGGAGACGTTAAAGAGAGACCTTAATACGAAAATAAGTACATCCCTTAATCGAAGACTTTCTAAAATAACTTCTTTGGAAAATTTAGTTCAAGTTAATAATGGGAGGATTGATAATGTTGATAAAATTCTAACCAATATTTTAACAAAGATTACTAATGTTGAAAACTATGTTTATAAATATGTTACTCAACCAAAATCAGTTTTAAAATCACAGACAGTTGAAATAGAAGGTACTGCAACTCCAATAGTAAGAAAGTTCTAGTACCAAAAACTATGAGTGTTAAATTGGGTATTGTTAAAGAAATTCATGCTCCGTGTCGACGTAATTTTAAACGTCGAAGGGTAGTGACAAAGGGTATAAATGATCTCTGGCAAGCAGATTTAGTGGAAATGGGAAAGTACCGAAGCTTAACGGAGGATTTTTTTATATTTTGACTGTTGTGGATTGTTTTAGCAAATATGCCTGGGGAGAAGCATTAAAATCAAAAAGCGCTAAAGATGTCTCAATGGCAATGGAAAAAATTTTCAAATCAGGACGTGGAACACCAAAGAATTTACAAACGGATGATGGAACTGAATTTTTTAACAAACAATTTAATGCGTTGATGAAACAATATGAAATTAATCATTATTCTACCTTTTCAAATGTAAAAGCTTCAATTGTGGAACGCTTCAACAGAAGTTTGAAGGAACTTATGTGGCGGGAATTTAGTTTTAGCGGAACATACAAGTGGGTTGATATGTATAAAAAATTAATTGATATATACAACAAAAGACCACATAGAACAATTAAGGTCGCCCCAATTGACGTCAATTCTTCCAATGAAAAACACATTTTGAAAACAGCCTACAATCATCTCAAAATGTTTAGTGTGGGGAAATTGCGTAATGGAGATTATGTACGTATCAGTAAATATAAACATGTGATTAAAAAGGGCTATACACCGAATTGGACTACAGACATTTTTAAAATAATAAGTGTGAGAAACACATACCCTACCACCAACTTGTTGGAAGACTTCGAAGGTAATCCAATACAAGGTGGTTTCTCCAAAAAAAGAACTTGAAAATACTCGTTTCCCAGACAAAAAATTTGGTGGAAATACGTGTACGTTGGTTGGGGTTTTCAAAAAAATACGACAGCTGGGAATCTAAAGATAATATTTTATAGAGCAACTTTTATTCGGATTGAAAATAAAAAAATATATACTCCATATACTAATCAACTCAGCAACAGAAAAATAAATATGTTCAGACCCGCATGCCCATGTAACAGCTTATGTACAAATAGCTTCCTACGTACAAAAGTCAAAAATAGATTTCAGACACAACCCCACATCGATAAGCACCACCCTACGTATACAAAGTCCAAAATAGTTTCCACATACACAAAGACTGAAAGACTGTTCTGCTTTCTGTGGAGGGCGATAAGAATGTTTACTCAAGGTTGGTATATATTGTTTCTGTTTTGTTGGACTGGTTCGCCAGCATATTTATGTATGATTGCCCCATCCCTTTATTCGTTTACATAAGAGTTATATACTGAAAAATCTAAATAAATACCACTGGTGCGTTCATGATTTTTTCAGTAGCGAACGCAACCAAGACGAGACGGTGAAAAAACTGATTGCTCGTATAAAGTGATATTTAAAAACTCAAACTTAAGCAAATAATGGCGTGTGTGGAAAGTGTTAAAATAGTGAAACTATTTTTGATAATAGTTTGTGGAATTGGAGTAGTGGAAATGGGTGTAATACCCTCTACCAGCCTGACTACCAATCTGACGAGATACGACGAAGGAACGAATACCCAAAATATTCGAATCCTACTCCCGAACAATAATGTTTTGGATATTCAGCTGAAGCTGTATCTATATAAGAACAGTTCACTAGCGAATATCCAAAACATTGATGAGTTAGAGAGTAAATTAAAAACCTCACAAGGTAAGAATTTCAATGACAATATTAATAACAATAACAATAGCAATCAATATTACAGAAGAGAGTAATCTAAAAAAAGATGAAGTCGACGAAGCCCCACAAGGTAAATAGCAGCCACAAAAAAGGTTTTTTTTTTATTTATTTTTGTTTTTTTTGAAACTTTTCTCTATGTTATTCAATTTCAGAAACAACAACCACTACATCAACTACAACAGAACCAACTACAACAACTACAAAAGAACCAACTACAACAACTACAACAGAACCAACTACAACAACTACAACAGAAGCAGCACCAACAACACCACCACCAGCTAATTTTCAAATTTATGATGATTATGATGACTTGGCACCCTCCAAGTTATCATTCTCGTCAGTAAATGAAGTAGTTGTTAATGATAATAATAATCATAATGTAAGTGAAGTTTCAAACATTTTAAACAAAACAGAGAAGCGTAGTGTAGAAGAAAAATATTCTTTTCTTAAAAAAGAATTGTTACACAAATTTAAATCAGATTTACTTGAAAGGGAAAATAGAGAGGGTATTCGATAGGTATTATAAGCTCGGTTATAAAGACCTTTTCGTATTAAGAATTCAATGCCATTACGTATCCAAAAGATTAAAAAAACTTTCTTATCTAGACACATACAAAGTTATAATAACATGTGCAGAAATTGATGAGGAACTTTTTTACTATCCAAGACTACCAAAAACAATAGATTTACCCTCCTCCCAAGGGTGTAAATAAAAGAGAGGCCATAACTGTTGGTGGCGTAGACTCTGACGGGGGGAAATTATGTCTTTTAGACTGTATTGAGTTGTTAAACCGGAACAACTTTATCATGAATTAGACGTAAACAATTACTTTTTTTTCAGAAGGGTAACAATATTGATGGAAATACAAATTTTAACAAAACAAAAGGTGAGTTAAATTATTTTAGTAAATAATATTTCATTTTATTAATTCGTTTTTCTCTTCTCATTTCAGTTGAATATGTTCATCTTTTAGGGTCTAAAGTAGTTTCAGTAAATGTAAATTCTAATAATAATTCTAGTTTTAATTTAACTGATGATTCCATTATACAACTTTATCATCAAAAAATAAACATAAACTTAAGCAATAGCAGTGAGAGTAATGAAATTAATGATATTACTCCTGATGAAGTAGAGTTGGGGTACTATCTTAAAACAGATAGGGAATTTAAAAAAAATGAGGAAGATAAAGATGAAAATTCAGCTGAAGAAGAAGATGATGAACCTGTTGAAGACGGGGATTCTAAAGTTGAAGCTGAAATGAATCCACATGAATTAGAACTGTGGAATTATCTATATAGGCAACGGGTACAAAACCAATCAATTAAAATAAACTCACCCAATTTATAACAAATATCCAAAAAAAATTCCCAACACACCCAAATATTATGTTTAATTCACATTTTATTGTTATTTCTTTAAAACTTAAATTTTATAGCATCAAAATATAATCATTTTTATTTATATTGTTCAAGATTTATGTATATTTACTTAAGTTTTATTGTTCAACACATTTTATCAAATTTATTAATTAAATAAATATTTTCTATCGTTAAATCTAAAATTGTTTCTGTTTTTTGGGATCGGGGGGTAATTCATTATAAAACATTTCAAGTTCAAGTGACTTGTAAAGTAAATCATGTTCAACATTTTCAATTTCTTTTTTTAGGAAGTTGAGTAAAGTTTTTTGTTTCTCAGTCTGGAATTCAAGACTTTCTATTTCATCTACCTGTCTCCCCAAAGCAAGTGACTCTCCCTCAAGGAATCGAACATTTGATATAAGTTCCCTTTCTATTAAACCCTTATGATGATAAGGGAGTGTAGACAATTTATCACCCTCAACTTTTCTCTTCGTATCATTACCATCGAGAATTATTTTTGTCATTTTGTAAGTATTTATGGTATGCTTTTTAGATCTAAAAACTGACATGCTGCAATACATTCGATTTTCAGTGAAAATAACCTTTTTATTTTTCAATATCT